>CAJVPV010000973.1:0-17959 GCA_910591835.1 Acaulospora morrowiae
TTCAAAAACTGAAATACAAAACAACCTAAACATAGCGACAGAATTTTTTGAACTTAATGACATTAAGGCCAACCCAATCAAAACCAAGTTAATTATATTAAACAGTAATCTACTAGACAAAAAAATCTTTCAAGAAACAACTTTTATATCTCCAGTCCTCAAAAAAGAACCAATAAGAATTCTAGGAATCTGGCTCTCTAAACACAGCATCCTTATACCCAATCGTGACAAAATCCTTGAAGACACTGAATCAATCTCCCAATCTCTCAAATCCAAATTTACAACAGGTCATATGGCCTCCTATATTTATAACAAAGTCCTTCTCCCACGAATAGAATACAAGTTACAAACAATCTTTCTCACTTCAAACATGCTAAACAAAACTCAGAGAAAAATTGACTTAATTATCAAACACAAATTCAACATCAAAAAAACACTTCCACAAACATGGTTTTACAATTCATATATCTTCAACATCAAACCAATCTCGGATCTACAATCAGAAGTCCTAATCTCTAACCTTCAATACGCATCCACAAATCCCACTATCAAACCAAGCAAAGAACTGGAAATTCACACAATCCAAATTCAAAACTGCCAATCTCTCTGTATTTTTCAAAACCAACAGATAACCAAACACAATACAACAACCTACTCAATTTATCTTACCAAACACTATAACATAACATTCTGCTCCGAACCAAACTGCTATCACAAAATCCCAGGAGGAAACACACCTATCTATCAACTTCTATCACACCACACAAATTGGTCAACCTTTGCAAACCAACTCTTCAAAAAAAATATCTATTACATCGAACAACTTCTCACATATAATAACAACAACATAACAAATTGGCAACACATCTCAGCCAGATTTGGATTCAACGCTCATGGAAAAACTTCTCTCTGGCACAAACTACTATCACAACTACAATACTAACAATCTGGCACTAACCCAGTAAAACCAAACAAAAAAAGAAAATGGCTAGTATCTCTCATAAATAATGAAATAATAATCAGGAAAAAACAAAAAACAAATACAAACAACCTTTTCATCAACCACTGGTCTTATAATAGTTACGACCCTAACAAATCAATAACACTTGCTAAATGCCAAGGATGACCTCTCAATATTCATGCAACTTCTTACGAATGCCAACTTCTAATCCCTTTAAACTCACTAAACCTTTTCACCAAAACACTTTCCAACAATACAATCAAAACAAAAGCAACAAAAAATGATCTATTCAACTCACTCTATACTGATCCTCCTTTCAACAATCCTCAAATACTAATCGATCCAGACCTTCGCAAATCACAATTCAAAAAAACACACGTCAACAATATCACAATCAATAATCAACACCCTACCCAAATATAACAACACTCCACTTGAAGTTCTCCTAACATACCAATATCAATCCAACATAACAATGGTAACTTGAAACTTCATCCAACACCACAAATCCTTCACAACCAGTTTCAATTACAACACTCTCCTCTCACTTCTGTATACAATAATAATCATTCTTCTCTCCAACGAATCCAGAGACTACATTTTCTTCTCCAAACATCCAAAACTAAACAACAACATCTTCACTCTATCACCTGCCAATCACAGGAAAAGGTGCAAAGTCCTATACTTCAATACAATCACAAATATATATAACATTCTTCAAACTCTCCGAATCTCTCATACCTTTTATAAACCCACCTTTATTATATCAAAAACACAATCATTAAACACTCAACTTCCACAAATCAACATAATCGAGCCATTACCAATACAATATACACTTAAAAACCTAAACAATATCCCTATTCCATCAACAAGATACTTTATTAAACAAATTAACAAAACCATATGATCCACAGAAATAATTTTTTCACAAAAAGCACAATAAACTTTTAAACCAAACTTCTCACTATTCCTTAACACTCTAACCTTTCTAAAAAATACACCAATTTCAACTACACAACACCAATCTAGAATTTATAACTTCCTCCTCAAAATCCTATCTAATACACTTTCAACTAAATCACACCTTCATATCACTCTACCCAATATCTATACAAATAATACCTGTTCCCGCTGCAACTCGCATACAGAAAATACTTATCATCTCTGGCTTTGCAAACAGGCACCACCAACAATTAAAAAAATTCTTACTGACTTACAAATACTTCTCAACAAAAAATTTAAAAATAACAAAAACTTCAATCCCAATCAAATCTCAACTACTATCAACTCTGCAATCCACCTAATTGACTTTGCAACAGGTACATTCCAACCTAAACACCTATTCAACAATCTCTAATCAAACCAGCAAGATCTCAAAATCCTAAACCAAATCCAAAACGAAACTCTTGAACTCATCTATCAACACATCTGGATCCCAAGAAACAAAGACATGATTGAAGAGGAAAAATTCCTCGACATCTCACAAAACACTAAATACAGGAAAAATAACAAAAATCATAACAAAAAACCTCCACAACATTGACAAAAACCAACTACTAATTCCATATCTAATTACAAATCAACCCAACAAACTGAACTAACCAATATAACACTTAAACTTTTTTCTCAAAACTCGTCCATGCCTTTCCAGGACAAAATAAATTATTAAGGAGGCATTAGCCCTCCAAAATTAGATAGTTACTTTCTTTTTCCTTGCTCAAAGGTTTTTTATCAGAAATATATCTAATATGGTGGTAGGCTGACATGTATAGCAATATATCTCAACATCTCAATATTAATTATGTAACAACTTTACTTTATTAATAAAGATCGTGAGAAATGTTTCACTTAACAGTAAAAAAAAAAACAACTTGTTAAAATATTATTATTTAAGAAATTATCTGTTATTTGTATTTTAATTAAGAAATTATTTAAGAAAAAATTATTATTTTATCAAAAATTAAAGTTTTAATTAAAAATTTAAATTTGTTTAATTTAAAAAAAGACTTTAAAATATAGTTTTTATTAATTTTGCTATATAATTTATTATATAAAATATTAAAACCCAATAAATTATATAATAGAATTAATAAAAATCATATTTTAAAAAGTTTTTTTGTATTATATAAATTTGAAATTTAAAAATTAATTTTTTGATAACTGTTTTATCAAACTATATTAAAATTTTTAATTAATTATATAAAAAAATTTAGATTTTGATATATAATTTTTAAGAATTTTTTATTATATAAATTATTAATTTGAATTATTTTGAAAATTTTAAGTTAAAAAAATTATTAAAATTTAAAATTTATTTAAAAATTATAAAATTAGAATATTGAAAATTATTATAAACTATTTATTTTATCTTTTTTAAAGATAGTTGAATTAAAATTTAATTTTTATAGGTAATATAAATATCTATAACTATTATTATATAGGAATCTGCATATTGTAAGAGGAGTTATAAAATTAAGCTGATTTGATATATGTTATTCTTGTTCAATTAGAATTTAATTAAGGCTTAAAAATTTTTTTCAACATATATAAAAAAGAGAAAATATACTATAAAAACAAAACAATAATAAAACCATTCTTTTAAAATATAAACTCAAATTATTATTTAATATTCTTACTTACTTTGTACCAAATTTTTACACCTCTATTTGACATTATACAATCAGCAATCATGACATAGTAACAGACATATTGTTACAACCCTCACAATATAAAAAGCAAATTTTTATATATTTCTTCAATAGATATTGAACTAAAATCAGATATTTTATAATTTAGAGCATTATTTACTATGGTAAATATACATGGGTTATTATTAATTTTAAATGTCTAAAATATCTTATAATTATTAATTATATATCACATACATAGTAATTATCAAATCATATAGATTATTTAAATATAATTAATATTTATTTTTGTTATATATTGAAATTTATTAAATTGCAATATAGTGATATCAATTATTGTTATAAATCAAAATTTACTAAATTGTTATTTAATAATTTTTACTAACATTGTTGTATATTATTTTTTGATCTAATACATAACATTATATAATAGTTATATCAATATATATAGATTAATTTTAGTAATTTTTAATGAGGATTGGTTCTTTATTAATAGATAGATATTTATATTAATTCATGTTATTTTTTTTCAATTACAAATAATAAAATAAGATATGTATTAGAGTATTAATATAAGGCTTTATTTTTATTTTCACTTAAAATTATTTACATGTTTTTGTTATATCATAACTTATCAAAATAAGTTTTTTCTTATTAAGCTTATCGGATTTAATAACAAAAAATGTTAGAGCTTTGTTAGTTTTATAATTTAAAATTTAGGTACTAACTTGCTCAAAAATTAGATTGGTCACGCACATAAATTCCATTTATATAAATTTTCGAGCAATATAAAGCACTTTGGTAAATGGATGAAGTAGAAACGTAAATCAAATATGATTTCTTACTCTCAATCCTATTTTGCACATGATATTCCATAAACAAAAAAACATGTATTTTTCTGTGTGACGGCCTATTATAATAATTACTGTACACTAGCAGAGTTTAAGCTACTATTTTGGGGTGCAGAAAAATGCTAATTTTTAATTAAACTTCGCGGAATCATTATTGCTCAAATATAATTCAAATTAAATTTTGGCGTAATAAAAGTATAGATAAATAGTTAATTATATTTAATGTTTTTATAAGTTTTTAATCAATAAAATTCTTTTATTTATAAATAAAAAATTTATAGAAATTATGTAAAATCATTAATAAATCATTTATAATTTTATAATATAAGATTTTTGTTTTAATTATATTAGAGCGACAAAGGTTCCGCGAGATTTATTTAAACTGTCTTGACGATTTGTTACGTGTCGATCACCTGGTAAATCACGTGTCATAAATACACCACATTTAGTCATAACCAATAGAGCTCGACCTAGTCACATGGTATCATTCCCTGTGCAACATACCATACGATTTTTATCCGACTTTTGCGGAGCACCATACAATACATATCATTGTATTTGTACCAATATTGCTTTATGATGGCATTTGCTCGAAAAATGAATAAATCATCTTTAGGTATAATTTGATTCCATTAATATTTGTCGAGCAAATTAATGCCAAAGTTATTTAGTTGATCTGAGTTATATTTTTGCTTTTAGGGAGTAAGCATATTTATATTAATATTCATGAGTAAATTCATATAAGGATGTTTATAATTAATATAATTTATATTTTTTAGCGAGTAAGCATTTTTTTTATTAATATTTGTTAAGTAAATTTATATGAGATATATTTTAATTGATTCGAGTTGCTTTAATTTTATTACAGACGGTAAGCATATTTTTATTGCTATTTGTTAAGTTAGATGTTTTAATTGATCCGAGTTATTTTCTTTATTTTTAGCGAGTAGGTGTATTTCATTGATATAAGTAAATTCCTATTAAAGATGTTTAATTGATGAGTTATATTCTTTACTTTAAATACGATTGTAGATGGTAAGTATATTTTCATTTATATTTATCATGCTAATTCATGTTTTAATCGAACTGAGCCATATTAACCTTAATTACGATTACAGACGGTAAGAATATTTTCATTAATTTTTTTTTTAGTAAATTAATATCAAAGGCGTTTTATTTATTTATGTTATATTTTTTACTTTTAGGGAGTAAGCATATTTCATTAATATTTGTTAAGTAAATTTACATCAAAGGAGTTTTAATTTATTTGAGGTGTTCTTTACTTTAACTACGATTACAGGCGGTAAGAATATTTTTATTAATATTTGTTTAGTAAATTCAAATCAAAGATGTTTAATTGATCTGAGTCTTTTAGGGGGTAGGCATATTTTCATTAATATTTATTAAGTAAATTCATATCAAAGTGGTTTGATTATCTGATTTATATTCTTTACGATTACAGACGGTAAGCATATTTTCATTAATATTTATTTAGTATATTAATGTCAAAGGAATTTTAATTGGTCTAATTTTATATTTTTACTTTAACTACGATTACAGATGGCAAGCATATTTTTATCATATTTATTAAGTAAATTTATATCAAAAGAATTTTAATTGATCTGATTTTATATTTTTTACTTTAACTACGATTAAGACGGTAAGCATATTTTCATTTATATTATTAAGTAAATTCATATCAAAGGCGTTTTTTAAATTGAACTGCTTTTATATTTTTACTTTTAACTACGATCATAGACGGTAAGCATATTTTCATTAATATTTTTTCATTAAATTTATATAAAAGGTGTTTGAATGAATCTGATTCATACTCTTTATTTTAACTACAATTATAGACGGTTAGCATATTTCATTGATATTTATTAAGTAAATTCATATCAAAGATATTTTAATTGATCCGAATTATATTCTTTGCTTTAACTACGATTACAGATCGTAAGCATATTTCATTAATACTTATTAAATAAATTCATATAAAAGGTGTTTTAATTAATATTATTTATATTCTTTGCTTTAACTACGATTGCAGATTGTAAGAATATTATTATTAATATTTATTAAGTAAATTTATATCAATGATGCTTAAGTTGATCTGATTATATTCTTTACTTTAACTACGATTACAGACGGTAATAATATTCATCAATATATATTAAATAAATTTATATCAAAGCTGTTTAATTGATCTGATTTATAATATTTACTTTAACTACAATTACAGATTGTAAGCATATTTTTATTAGTAAATTAATATCAAAGGTGTTTTAATTGATCTTATTAATATTCTTTATTTAACTACTATTACAGACGGTAAATGGATTTTCATTAAATTCATATTAAAGGCGTTTTAATTGACCCTATTTATTTTCTTTACTTTAGGGTGTAAGTATATTCTCAACAATATTTATCAAGTAAATTTATATAAAAAGGTGTTTTAATTGATCTGATTATATTCTTTACTTTTAGGGGGTAAGCATATTTATTAAGTAAATTCATATCAATGGAGTTTGAATTGATCTAATTATATTCTTTACTTTAACTACGATTACAGGTGGTAAGTATATTTCATTAATATTTGTTAAGTAAAATTAACATCAAATGTGTTTTAATTGATCTGATTTTATACCTTTACTTTAACGACGAATAAGTCTGTAAGCATATTTTCATTGATACTTATTAAGTAAATTCATATCAAAGGGATTTTTTTAATTGAGCTGTTTTATATTTTTACTTAACTACGATCGCAGATGGTAAGCATATTCTCATTAGTATTTATTTAGAAAACTTATATAAAAGACTTTGAATGGATCTGATTTATGCTCTTCATTTTAACTACAATTATAGACGGTAGGCATATTTTTATTGATATTTATTAATTAAATTTATATTAAAGATATTTTAATTGGGCTGATTTTATATTCTTAACTACGATTACAGATGGTAACCATATTTTTATTAATATTTATTAAGTAAATTTATATCAAAGGAGTTTTAATTGATTTATATTCTTTGTTTTAACTATTATTACAGACTGTAAGTGAATTTCCATTAATATTTAATTGTGGAAATCCATGCCAAAGGTGTTTTAATTGATATGAATTATATTTATTTAATTACGGTTACAGATTGTAAACATATTTTTAAAAATTGTAAATTTATATCAAACGTGTTTTACTAGATCTGATTTATATTCTCTGTTTTAATTACGATTACAGATGGTAGGGGGATTTTTATTAATATTTTATTATGTAAATTCATGCCAAAGGTGTTTTAATTGATATGAATTGTATTCTTTATTTAATTGCGATCACAGATTGTAAGCATATTTTTAAAAATGTAAATTTATAACAAAGGTGTTTTACTGGTTCTGATTTATATTCTCTGTTTTAATTACGATTACAGATTGTAAGCATATTTTTAAAAATGCAAATTTATAACAAAGGTGTTTTACTAGATCTAATTTATATTCTCTATTTTAATTATGATTACAGATGGTAGGAGAATTTTCATTAATATTTTATTATTTAAATTCCTGCCAAAGTTGTTTTAATTGATATTAATTGTATTCTTTATTTAATTGTGATTGCAGAATGTAAGCATATTTTTAAAAATGCAAATTTATAACAAAGGTGTTTTACTAGATCTGATTTATATTCTTTATTTTAATTACGATTACAGATGGTAGGAAAATTTTCATTAATATTTTATTATGTAAATTCATGCCAAAGTTGCTTTAATTGATATGAATTGTATTCTTTATTTAATTGCGACTATAGAATGTAAGCATATTTTTAAAAATGTAAATTTATATCAAAGGTGTTTTACTAGATCTGATTTATATTCTCTGTTTTAATTACGATTACAGATGGTAGGGGGATTTTTATTAATATTTTATTATGTAAATTCATGCCAAAGGTGTTTTAATTGATATGAATTGTATTCTTTATTTAATTGCGATCACAGATTGTAAGCATATTTTTAAAAATGTAAATTTATAACAAAGGTGTTTTACTGGTTCTGATTTATATTCTCTGTTTTAATTACGATTGCAGATTGTAAGCATATTTTTAAAAATGCAAATTTATAACAAAGGTGTTTTACTAGATCTGATTTATATTCTTTATTTTAATTACGATTACAGATGGTAAGTGAATTTTTATTAATATTTTATTATGTAAATTCATGCCAAAGGTGTTTTAATTGATATGAACTATGTTCTTTATTTAATTGCGATTATAGATTGTAAGCATGTTTTTAAAAATTGTAAATTCAATCAAAGGTGTTTTACTAGATCTGATTTATATTCTTTATTTTAATTACGATTACAGATGGTAAGTGAATTCCATTAACATTTATTATGTAAATTCAAATCAAAGGTGTTTTAATTGATCTGATTTATTTTTGACCATGATTACAGATTGTTAGTATATTTATTATTATTGTCGATTAATTTATATAAGATGTATTTTAATTGATCTGGGTTATATTTTTTACTTTAATTACGGCTACAGACGGTAAGCATATTCTCATTAATATTTTTTGGGAGTTTGTATCCATTGATCTGAGCTATATTATTTTCTTTTTAGCCGGTATACCTATTTTATTAATAATTTGTTGCCTTAATTAAATATCATTTGATGTTATTATAAATCTTGAGCGATTAATGTACATAATTTAATTATTTAGATGTATGCAACCAATGTGGAGAAAAAACTACGGATAAGTTCTGGTGTCATTCTTGTAATTCGTTTCGTTTTAAAAAAGAATTTGATGAATGGACAAGCGGAGATAATGAGATTGAAAAAATTGGTGGTGGTTTTTCGAAAGTCTATTTTGCCGAATTGAAGGAAGTAGAGTTTGAGTTTCGGAAAAAAGATGATCGATGGGAGAGATCTGAGATAATAAATGAATGCTTTAATAACTCTCAAGAGAAATCTAAGGAATATCTGGAAGAGGCAATAATTATGTTTTTTACGCAATGAAGTTTTTCATCGCTTTGTGCACCATTTAATTGAACTAAGATTTATTAATACAAATATAACTTTAATAGGAAAAAGGCCTTCATAAATTTAACAATAGAGATTGTCAAATTACTCGATTTTATGGAATCACTAGAGACAAAGATCTAAACTTCACGCATTTGTCTTTAACTGCACCTGGATTATACAAATTTTACGAATCTGGATTGATTCATCAAGATCTTCACCCTGGAAATATTCTTTTTTCTAAAAATAATAATGTTCTCATTACAGATCTTGGTTTCTGCAAACTAGCTAATCATAGGGCGAAAGATGTCAAACAATGCAGTGTTTTTCCATATGTAGCGCCCGAGGTTTTCCATAAAAAAGAATATTCAAAAAGTGCAGATACTTATTCATACTTTTTTAAAGATATTGATTATGATAACAAGAAAGAAAGCAAAATCATTTTCATGGGAATATATGAGATGAAGCGATCAAAAATTCGAGGTATGCCCCTTTTGATAGTAGAATTGATAAAAAATGTCAACACACTGATCTATAAAAACGACTTGTTGCAAATGGAGTGTATAAAATTTTAAAAATCAACTTTACAAAAAAATTTTGTGATTTTGCGCCAGATTCTAAATCAAGAAACCGGTTTAATGCACAGAATTATCTTAGATGCTATATGAATTCAAAATTTGTTATGCCAATTAAAGAAAGCGCAAATATAGAGCCAATCTCAGCTTTCAATGCCACACAGAAACATTCAATTAATCTTTTCAACTTTGATATTCCAGAGCAAATAAATTCAATGAAAATTATTCAAAGAAAGTAACAAAATTTTTTTATTCAATGCTATTTATTTTGATTATTTGTTCTTTTAATAACTTAAAACCTATCACTACTTTTATTGTTTTTACTATATATAGTACCTTTTATTTATGCAAATTATGTAAAAAAATCAAGTTTAATTTTTCTTTTCGATATCACAGTTCGTAAGTCTGATTTAAACATATTATAGTGTAATTTCATAATTACTATCTATTATAACTTTACGAAATAATGAAATTTTGTAGAGCAACCTTATTATACGATAATGCACAAATTACGCAAAAACGACGAAAAACAATTGCAGGAAACTGGCACCTACAATGAGTGCGTAATAAATTTTATTATCTCGAGTAAGTTACTCTAATGATAATGCATGATTATTTTTACATTTTTTGTACACATGACAATATTCTTATCATTAACTTGTAGAAAACAATATTCTCTTTCAAGAATACCTCCGTGGTTTATTTTCGAAAACGAAACTATTCAAAAATATTACCCTAGCCAATTTAAATCTAAAGAATAATAATTTAGATGAATTAGAAGGAAAAGAATTAGTCGAGGTGTTATTCAAGAATTTCATCCTGACAGAATTTAATTTACGGTATAACATTATTGGAAAATCAGCAGGAAAAGCACTATCCAAGGAACTATACAAGAATATCACTTTGATCAATTTAAATTTATATAACAATAATTTAGAAGAATCGGGAGGAAAAGCACTAGCCGAGGCACTATGCAAGAATATCACCCTGACTGAGTTAAATATGAGTTGGAATAGTATAGGAGAATCAGAGGAGAACGCACTAGCCGAGGCACTATGCAAGAATATCACACTGACTAATTTAGATATAAGTAAGAATAGAATAGGAGAATCGGTAGAAAAAGCACTAGCCGAGACACTATGCAATAATACGACCCTGACCGCATTAGATATAAGTTATGATTCAATGGGAGAATCGGCAGTAAAGGCACTGGCTGAAGCTTTATGCAAGAATACCACCCTGGCCAATTTTAATTTAAACACTGATATTTTAAGGGAATTGAGAGGAAAAGTACTAGCTGAGCAACTATTAAAGAGTATCACCCCGACTGAATCGAACTTATATTTGAATAGTTTAGGTAATTCGGCAGCTGAAGCACTTAAGAATACATTCTCGTCGAATTTATATGACAGAATTAGAGAATATTACTCAAAGGTAGGTATTGATTACTTTGTCAAGAAAATTTATAACAGAAAATATGCCATTAATTTGTTAATGGTAAATCCTTTTCAGGATAAAGATAATTCTGAACTACTTAAATGTCGTCTTGGATTAATTGTAAACAAACGAGGATTAATTAAAACGAATGAGGAATATTTTAATATATATGCCATTTCTAAAATCCGACACGTCAATCCAAGTAGGCTCTTTGATATTGAATTGTTTACTACAAATTCTTATGTATATTCTTATTTTCTGAATAATGGAGTGTCAATCTCGGAACAGAAGGCACAAGAATTTTATGAGCATATACAATTTATTATTCCTGATATTATACCATCAATTTTCGGTTTTAATGCTGACACATATAGAGCTATACATTGCAGCATTTTAGCTCCGTTGGTTGAAATAAGCTTTGACGACATCAGGCCATCTGAAGAATTAACCCAATCGGTAGAAAACGCTTTGCAAAGCATGAATCCTTATTTTTCATTGAGCAAAGTTTTTGAAAAATTTGGGCACTTGATTCCTTGCAAAATAATTATCGGAAAGAAACTGACACGTAATTGCCAAGAATTCTCATCGGTTCCATATAGAAACGCTAATCATTTTATAAAGACTGCCCACAAAAATGATGGCGAGTTCCGTAGTATTTTAAATAAATGGAAAAATATTGTATCGTTATATGGATTTGATTCAACCTACCTAATAGGAAATGAGGGATGTGTTAAAATCGAGCAAATAGAAAAATGGATGGCGAAGGATGATTTGCAACTTGAAATCGTCGAGTATTCGGATCTGAAGCCAACTTATGAAATTCTCGATCCTTTAATGTACAAGAATACCAAAAAATGTTTTGCAGAAGAAAACCAGGTCTTAATGACTGGTTATATTAAAATTGATGACATAAATATTAGTGATTATGAAGTCGAATTCGACGCACCATTACAAAGTAACAACTATAAGGTTTTCGGATTCATTACAAATAGTAATTTAGAGAACTTGAAAAATTTAATTGTTCAATTTAAGTCTTTTACAAAATATGGATTTAAGGCAACACTTAAAAGGTTTGTATATTTACTTCAAATTACATATATAATACGTTATTTTTTTACAACTAATTAATCGCATTTCCTAAATCGTAAACTAGGTTGGATAATGAAAATATACTTGATTATAATATTTCCTGGATAATGATGGGGATCCCTAAAGTGGTCGGATTTTATAGCATCAATACTCGAGACCTTGACTTATCGGGCGAGCAAGAAGTGAAAATTGATTTTTTCCCTGACGAGAAAGAATATTATGTCAAGCTATCTTGCCCATCTAATTTTTCAATCTGCTTCTTAAGTACTTTAATTGAATTTCCACAAAATGAAGATGCTCCTTTAATGGAAATTAATTACTTTGATAGGTCAAATATCATAAAAATTGTCAACAAAGATAAAGATATCAAAAAGAATGTCGATCACTTTCTTTTTCGTTATGTCTTCTTCTCATTTTCTTCAGATCGAGAGTGGATTATTCCGGATATCGAAATGGTTTCGAATAAGAAACATCTAGCGCAGAAAATAAGTCTATGGGACTTCGCTCTCAAGAAACCTCATATGTTATATGGAAAAAGTTTTGGACATATTCTACATAGAAAACTAGA
This sequence comes from Acaulospora morrowiae, assembly GCA_910591835.1. Classification (NCBI taxonomy): domain Eukaryota; kingdom Fungi; phylum Glomeromycota; class Glomeromycetes; order Diversisporales; family Acaulosporaceae; genus Acaulospora; species Acaulospora morrowiae. The sequence continues at coordinate 13,139 of CAJVPV010000973.1, forward strand.
TTTTAGTTATCGTCCGAAGGACATTAGCGGTTAGAAATTTTCTTACGGATTCTCTGTCTGTCCGCACGCGTGTTCCACGAATCTTTTTTGGGGGGGAGTTTTCTTATTATTATGCACTGTTGGTCCGTCTATACGCGTATTTCTGTCTTATAACGTTATTATTATGACGTCCGCATCGCAGTTTTATTACTAGATAATAGAAATTATTATGAAAACGCGATCAGCCCAAACACAGATACCCAAAAGTTTCTTACGGGCAGTTAAATTACTTCGGAAAATTATTATTAATCATTAATGATATCAATATTTGTTTAATTGATTTTATTAATAGGCTTTTCTTTTATTTTTATCTTTCGATATTTGTCATTCTAATACGAAATATTTTAATAAAACGGATGACATTTCTCATCGTTATACTCTTCGAAAACGTAGAAGCAGAAAAAATGTGACTTCTGAATAACGCATACTTCGTCGAATTCGTGATAAAAAAAGAAAACAGAGATTGAACGAGAATGCTGAACAACGTAAAGCTCGTTTGAAAATGACTGTTAATATTATCAAAAAAAAATACCATATCATTGATAACTATCCAATTCTGATTTAAACATACTTCAGAAGTTTCGCTCTACAATAGATAATTTCGCTAATAATCATTGTAGGCTAAGATTTGATAAAAAGATTGAGAGAGTTTGAGAGAACTAAGAGTTGACATTTGTAAGTATTTGCATGAATGTTTAATGGACAGCCTGTGCATTTGGATAGAATTATTGATCTGTTGAGATCTGAATTGTTATAGGTCCAGTGGTTGATAAGAAGATTATTTTTGTTTGTTTTTTGTTTCTTTCCTATTTTTATTTTGTTATTAAACAGGGTCACTATCTATTATCTTTTTTTGTTTGATTTGATTTGATTTGTATCTGTTTGTTGAAATTGTAGTTATAAGAGAAATTTGAACCAAAGAAGAGTTTTTCCAGAAGTATTGTGACCAAGTTTTGCTAAGATGCGTTGTTAACTTGTGATGTTATTGTCATTATAAATTAAAATTTGTTCAATGTAGAAGATATTTTTTGGAGAGATGGTTTACAAAGACAAACCAATTTTTATGATGTGAAAGTTGCTTATATATTGAATGATTTTCCCTGGAAATTTGTGTTGGCAATTTATTTTATTGCAGAATATGATGTTGTAGTGATTGGCAAGTTGGATTGTGTATGTTGTAATGTTATGTTTGAGAATTTGATAATTTTGAAAAGTGCAGAGGGGTAGGCAGTTTTGGATTTGTATTGTGTAGATTTCTGATTCTTTTGATGGTTTTGTAATAGGGTCTGTTAGTGAGTATTAAAAATTAGAGATTAGAACTTTTAATTATAGGTCTGAAATAGAATTGATATTGGATATATATAGGTTGTAAAACCATGTTTGAGAAAGAGAGCTCTTTCAATATTAAATTTGTATTTAATTGTTGTGTTGATTTTTTTTAACAAGTTTGGAGTGAAAAAAGTTGTTTGTAATTTGAATTTGATATATAAAAAAGGGGCCTAGCTATAAATACAATATATGCTGTTATATAGTTTGTTATAAATTTAGATTTGAGTACTTGGATTATTTTTTTTATGTTTTTTAAAATTTTTTCCAGTTAGATAAGGATACTTTGTTCAGAAAGGCAAATTTCTAAAATTCTGATTGGTTTTTTTTTTGTGTTAAGTAAATATAAATTGTTCTTTACATTATTTTTTTATCGGTTATAGAACTTTTTATTGTAATTAATTTGGTTTTGATTGAAATGGCTTTGATATTATTGAGTTGAAAAAATTTTGGCACTATATTAGTATTTTGCACATATTAGTATTGTTTTGAATTTCAGTTTTAGAAATAATAAAAAGGTTAATATTATTTATATAAGTAATAATGTTATATTTAAGGTGAAATAGTTGTTATGTTAGAATTGTAATTAAAGAGTCATAAAAAATAATCCATCAAAGAGATAATAGTATTTCTCTTTGTCAATTCCACCAGAAATAATTATTGATTGAATGGGATGTCTATCTGTAATTATTTGACATATATACTTCATAAGAACATTGTTAATAAATAAAATAAAGGTTTCTGAAATGTTAAGTCTTTTATAAAGTATTTAAGTATTTTCAAAATTAACAAAATTAAAAATGATACTAATATCAAGTAAAAGAATTCAAAAAATCTAATCAAACAAAATACAAGACACTATTTATATTCAGAATCAAACTTCTTGCAAACCAACTTCCAACCAGAATAAAACTTTACAAATATTACTCTGACTACTACTTTGACAACTTATGTCCAAGATAAAATGCATATCCAGAGAATCTCCTATATATATTTTTCTGTATATATATCAAATCTCTAATAAATAAAAAAAAGCTTAAACTGAAAAATCTCATCCTTGATTCTAATCCTAAAAATATTAAAAAGATTGATTTCACCACAATATTCAAGTTAATAAACAGTACTTTACTGGACTTGGCTATTGGCAAATTCAACACTTTATTTAATCTTCTTCATAAAAAAAAACATATTTCCAACTATATGCTAAAAATTTTGCATAAAGCATAGAAACCAAAATCTGTCAAAGCAACAATTTTACCAATCTCTGAAATAAAATAGAAAAAAACAACCAGTATCAGCATAACAAACACAATTACTAATGATAATTTCACATTTAACAAAATCTTAAATCTGTTAAATGTCACATTCAATTATACCAACAAATTAATTTTTACTTCTATAGTAATATTATTATTCTGAAAGAACATTAGTCATTCAGCACTATTGGTATGAGCCCATCTCTGTAATGATACCTGGTATCAATAGTTTAGTTGCGATAGGTTACAATTAATTTATTTTGTAAAGATTGTTAATGTAATAATAATAAATTTATATTTAAATAAAGTCTCATATTTAATACCTATTCACAATAAATATATATATATATATATATATTTCTTAAATTATAATACTGTATATACAAAAATTAATTTTAAAAAAAAAAAAAAACTCTTTCCCATACACAACATTTTTCCTAAAAATTTCCTTTTATAGTAATTTTCAAAATTAGAGAAAATATCCCTTTCACTTTCCAATACCCACAAGTCCTTTATACCTCTTTAACTTTCAATACCAAAAACCTCAAGGAACTAAAGAAGCACACTGGTGCATCGAGATGGGACCTCTGGTCAGGAGTAAGCAAGCTTGGGGAACTTGCTTTTCTCTTGAATTGCATGAGGAAAGGCTCGTGGCAGTTGCTTCTTTACAAGTTTTCCTTGGGGTTTTTCCCATTTATACTTCTTATTAAAACACCTCTTATTAATATACAAACACTTTTAAATATTCATGTTCCTGACTTGGAGGACTTTATTTTATTTCAAAACACAAATTTTTATATTAATCTTGTTTATATTACTAGCCTGGGGAACCATTGGTATATACTAAAAGCAACTTTTACCATCACTCAATACACTTTACTGCGCCACCAAAAACCTAAAATTTTTGCTCAAAAACTTTTTTTCCAAAAAACTGTAACCAGTTTGCCCCTGGCAACTGATCAACATCCTACCTTCAACCAATCACACATCACCAAATATTCAAACACATTCATCATACCTGCCAAAGATTAACGTAAACAACATCAAAAATGGAAATCCGTTCAACTACATGACTCTATTCTATTAATAAATATCCAAACAACAAACACGTTCCATCAATCATCAATTAAAAAACAACAACACAGCTTTAACTTTACAAATCAACAATCACTACATCTAAACTTATCATATCTAACCAACCATTTAACTGATTAATCATTACTACCACGTACTATCAACCACCAAGGATATATGTTATTATCACAATTATATATTTTGGACAATAGCCTGGCCAATCACAAACTGATTGGAACTACCAGAGTGGCATGCCGAATAAGCATCCTTAATCATATAATCAGTGTCACTATCATATATTTAAATAATCAACCAACCAATCAACTATCACACGACCAAATCTATTGAGTTATATATAGCTTGTGTAGTGCCATTATCTGATTGAAACATCTAATTGCATTCAGGAACCACATTTAACAAAAGCTTCAATTTTTTCTCCCTGCTCAAGGGTTTTTCTGATAATATATTTGTTTAATGGGTGATAGGTTAATATCTATAGTGATATAATTCATATCTTAATATTAATTATGTAACAAGTTAAATTTTTACTCTATTAATAAAGATCATAAGTAATACTTCACTCTAACATTAAAAAAAAATAATAAAATAAAATTCCTTACATAACAAATAAGTATATCTATAATCTTTTGTTAATCCTATATAGTAATACTGTATTAGTATAAATACTATTAGTAATGCTTATTATCCTTTTGTAAAACTCATATGGCTTTAAATTATTAATTATTCTAGCAATTATAACATGTATTTAAGATTAGATAACAGATTAGAATTCAATTGTTATATTTTTGCATTATATTATATATAGCATATTAAAATTTATTTATTTATTTTTTTTTTTTTCTGGTAGGTAAACATTATTTCTTTATTTATTGATATATTAATAGATATAAATTGCAAAAGAAACAACATCTCTTGGGTACAAAAAGCATACAACAAGTTAAATGCTAGCCTGCTTACACTTCTATACCTATGGTTCCGAAAATTGGAATTGAATAGAATCGAACAGAATCGCATGAGGTTTGGAACATTATTAAAAATGATGGTGGGGTATACCCCATCTATTAAATTTAATATAAACTTGAGAATCGAATACAGAATCGAAGAG
>CAJVPV010000974.1:0-17959 GCA_910591835.1 Acaulospora morrowiae
TGAGCTCTTAACAAAAAGTGTTCCTCTAGTCTTTCCGCAAATAGTTACTTAGAACCACAAAGAAGCTTTACAAGTTAGATTTTGAGCTACGACGCTCCGAATTAGCTGCGCCGTTTGAATTACTATAGGCGTTTTGAGAATTCTTGAGAGAAATATTACTTTGCTAATATGAAAATATATATAAAACTAAGAAATAATAATAAATTATAATAATATATGCTAGAATATAATCAAAATTGATAAAATTTAAAAAAATTTTTATCAACAATATCAATCTATTATATAATTAATTTATATGTTAAATATAGCTTTATTTATTATAGAAACACAAATAAATTGGGTTTTAAAAAACTATTCAGAAACTTTTGTCCCCTTTCTATATTTAATTTAAATAATTTTTATTAAGTTAAATATATTAAAAAATTTCAAAAAATTTTTAAATATAACTAATTATTGCTAATTTTATAATTCTTAATACAATTAATTAAATTATTATTAAAATATTTAAATAATTAAATTATAATATAATTATTTTAAAAAATTAAAATAAAAAACCAATTTATATATATTGTTATAGAAAAATCATGGCAAGTTAGTTGCTTCAATCTATTTTAAGCCATATAATATTAGAGTATTATTTTACTCAAAAGAAGTATGTAAATTTGGCCAGAGTTCATAATACTAACATAAATTAGTTCATTGATCTTATGTCCTAACTAGTTACTTCACATGTAGCAATTCTATTAGCTACATTATACTGGACTTAATTCATAAGACAAAGTTTATTAATAAAAACAGTTTATTAACTATTGATTGTATAATATCTAGTTACTTATATATATTTTGACTTTATATTTATTATATATATTATTTCTAGATTTGTGGATCCATAGTACAGTGGTTAGTGCTCCACAGGTCAGATCATAAGATACCAGTTCAAATCCTTCAAGAGACTAATGTGATTCTTCTGACAAAAAACAAGTAGCTGGTAAGACCTGTATCTATTGGCGTAACCGTAAACTAACCGATATTTCTTAGTATAAATACTGGTTATACAAAAGATTGTGATTAGGTTGAATGTCTGAAATTGAATAGGATTATCCTTGACACAACCACATTACCAAATGGTAATAAAAAAAGTAGATCCCAAACCGGTAATATACCGCTGATGGAGAAGTTTATGTGACCTGATGAGAGCGAATCAAAACTGCTGGTAGGTTTCAAGTCCAATCAAGTATATGGTCGTGCCGTATTTTACAGACTTTACTATTGGGAGGCCTTGGTGAGAGAAGAAATTCGCAGACCACTTCGAAGGACCGAAAACCAGGGTTCAGGATACTGTAATCAATGGTCTGATAATCAGACTACTCTTAAATAAAAGTGTTCTGGGAAAAATTAAAAAGGATTCGTGCATCTTTCTAAGTTTAGTAGGGACTGGTGACCCCTCCTAAATAAAGTAGTGATTGTATATAGCATTACGTAGGATAGATATATAGCTACTCATATATAGATAGATCTACTATAAACATATATGTATATCACTTGTTAATGTATGTAACTTAAGGTGTATTGTAGTAATACATAAGCGAAATAGATCCGTAATATACATTGCTGTAAAATGTAGGCAGCTATAAGCATATAATTAATAAAAGATATGGCAATGAGAGAAATACAATAAAAGTCTCCCCAGACACAACATCACTAACAAACATAATCAAAATAACAAGTACTAGCTATAACATTATATTCTCACAATAAACTACAACTATATGGAAAATACTCATGCACAACGTAAGAGGCATTAACGACCCTACCAAATGACAAATCTTTTTTACCTATTGCACCCAAAGAAACATAGACATAGTAACACTTACTAAAACACAGGTGCGAAATAACAACTACAAATTTTAAAAACATTCCAGCTATAATATAATCTGAAGCAATAATAACAAAGGTGCTGGTGTTGCACTCATGATTAAAAAAGATATCGGCAAGCACATAGGCAAGACAAAAGAATACCCAGGTAGAGGAATAAGTATCGACCTTCAATTCAAGGAAAAAAAGCATATTGGCATACTAGAAGTTTATATACCAGCAGTGAATGGATAGAAAAAAAGAGAAGATAACAAGTGGATAGAAGAAGAAATCCTCAATAGACATAAGAAGAATTGAAACATGATTATTCTAGGAGACTTCAACTCAGTGATAAATCTTCAGATAGATCACAAGTCTGCAACTAACAAGAAACATAATTCACAACATCCCACCTCAACAATCCTATGAGTACTACAAAACCTAAACTATATAGATTGCTATAGAACACTTAATCCTATTACCCCAAGTTTTACTTGGCAAAACTCTAAAGAAGCAACCTCAAGGCTAGACTACATTTGGATTTCCAATCATGACAACTGGTACCTATAGAAGTAAAGATCAGTTTAGCCACAATGGTGACCAATAGTGACCACATGATCATCCAAGCAATGATCTTCCTCTCCAATACTCATACTACCCCTAAAAATCAACAAAAAAAACAAACAAAAATCAAATACTCCATAATTGATACAATAGCAGAACAATAAAAGAAATTTCAAGAAGAATTACAACTTATTTTCCAGCAACAAGAAAATCAAACAGACTTGAAAAACAAATCATCCAATAAACTTTAGAACTTTACGTGGGAGGTGATTAACAAAGCAAAATCGAAACACATTTCCAAAATTAATACTAAAAAAAAAAAAGCGATAAAGGCTCACAAAGCAACATCACCACAAGAGAAAAAGATAATAGAAATTAGAAAGCTATATAACAAAGGCAAACAATATTTCAAATACAACATTCGAACAATAAACATAATTACAAATATCCACAAGTCCATCGATAGAATCAATCAAGGAATACTAACAATCTATGAACCTCCCTGACAAGAACCAAATCACCATGCACCAACAGTCCACAGTTGATTGGAAGAGATCAAGAACTTATGGAGAATGGCCTATAAAAGCCTCACAATATTAACAAATAAAAGAATTTAAAAAAAAATTCAAAAATATACTGTATAGAGGACAGATTTCTTTATCTGTTCACAAACAAGAAAAAAATGATCAGATCAATTCTTGAGCAAGAAAACAACAACATATCATTTGATAAAATACTGATCCAGGGTGATCCTATCACAATAATCACAGAACCAATCAAAATTAAAAGAGAGGTGACAAAACACTTTCAACAACTACTCAATCAAACACCACTCCTGAAAGAAAACTGGAACCACTGGAGACAAGAATTTTTTCCCAAACCAGAAATCACAAAGAAATGGTATGATGAATGCACTCACGAGATGTCAGATGCGGAAGTTCAGGAAACAATAAAGAAATCAAAGGCAGAATCAGCCCCAGGAAAATCCCAGATAAACTATGCAACACTCAAGCACATAGGCCCTGCAAGCATCAAAAGACTTATAACATTCTTCAATTGGATCTTATAAACAGAAGAGATCCTTTTGAAATAGCAACAGAATCTCATATATCCCATTCCAAAAAACTTAAACTGGCAACATAACCTTAGCCAAACTTGTCCTATAGCACTCTTAGAAACAGTTAAAAAAGTCTTTACAAAAATAATTAACAATAGACTTGCACAAACCCTTCTCTCACACCAAATCCTATCCCCCCTCAATTGGGCAGAACTTTCTGAAGGCAGAATATATGAACCCATCACAATTATTAACTATATTATGGAAGAAGCAAAAGAAAACAACAAAGAATTATAGATGCTCAGCCAAGACATTAGCAAGGCCTATGACTCAATGAAGCATGAAATGCTCAGCAAGGCCATATATCGAATCAAAATTCCAAGCAAGATCCACAATATCATAATGAAATATGTCATAGAGTACATATGCCAAGTAATCACAAAACATAGACTAACAGAGCCATTTATTACAAAACAGGGAATAGATTAAGGGGATACCATATCATCTCTCCTCTGGTGCATCTACTATGACTCTCTAATTACAATAATAGAAAGATTCAAACTTGGATACACCATGGTAACCAAAATCCTTACAACATGCTTCGGAATATAGAACCACAACACAATCCATATCTCTTTAATCTCATACATGGATGATACAACCTGGTTCACAAACTCAAAAAGAAAAATGCAGAAAATTCAAAACTTGGTTGAAAGTTTTGCCAATATTACAGGTCTCAAGATAAATCCAAACAAATCCATCCTTTTAACAATAAATAATACAAAATCTGCTTTCATCAATCTCCTAGGAGATACGATGCAAGACAAGAACATGGCAACAAGAATACTTGGAACATGGATAACAAGTACAGGCTCCAAGAAACACCAGAAGCAATTAATCTTCAACAAAACCTTCTTTATCACAAAATTTCTTCAGTGGAAAAAAATTATAGACAAACAATTCAGATATATAATCAACCAAGTTCTTATATCAGCACTGGAATATCTCATCCAAGACATGGTACTAACCCAAAAAGAATGCAGTCAAATCAATAGCAAAATTGTATCAAGCTTCAAACACAAGGTTGGACTCGCCACAACAGCCATCAACAATGGTATACACTTACATACAGGTAAAGATGGGTTCCTAAAGTATTTAGCATATAAAATTTACATCCCTTTACATCCACGTCCTCTAGAGGACATAATTCCTAGCTCTTTATTTCAATAGGGACATAATTCCAGAAATGATTTGTATAGATGCTTAAAACTATAAAGAACCTTTGTAGGTAGTTTTTTTTTATTTCTTAATATAGAAATAAAAATTTTTAATAATAAGGGACATTTGAATTATGTCCTCACAAATAATTTAGGGACCCATCTTTACATACAGGATATAAAATATTCAATATCTATAACAGACAGCTAAAACTATAAACCACAAGATGGATTCAAGACCTTAATGAGAAAAACATTATGGGACAGATCACAAGAGCAAGACTCCAACAACTACAAAATTGGACCTGGTTAACTCATGACATTTTGAATACACAATATAGGACAATAAAATTTCCTTATCAAAATCTCATGGCAAATATCCTACACCTTCTGAAATTGAATGATATATATATAAAAGAAACAAATTGATCCAAACTAACAACTCCCATATCAAGAAATAATTGGATCCCTTTGAAAAACTTCATGCCAAACTCATGATATGACAAAATTAGAGACAACCTGAGAAAACACGATCTTATTTTCATTGAACAAGCAATCAATACTACAAATTCACACTGTATCACGTGAACATATCTCAAAATCTGACTGGAGGCAAAATATATAGGACGAAAGCCTCACTGGTATGGAGAAATTATCCACTAGTTTCAAGAGAAAGATGACTATTACCCAAAAATAACCATAAACACCTTCGCCACATGTGACCTAGCCAACCAGAACAGTATCCAACATTACAAATTCATATTTATGATTGTCAATCACAACATCTATATAGAAAAAGTCAATAAATGAATCAGGATACTCAACAATACATTCAAGACCCAACACTTCACACAAATTTTGGGAGACTCCCCTATTAAAAGATGTCATGGGTGTGAAATGGATACACAAGAGAAACCAAACAAATATATTAGGGAAATTAATACTAAAGAAGCAATTGCTATTCCTATCAAGAGAACACAAATTAGCTCAAAACCATACAATTCCATAATAGGCAACCTTCCTCGAGTTCAAGTATCACCAAATTCCATTAGACAAATCCATAAATGGAGTCAGGTATCACCAAAAACAACAAACATTCCACAGATCATCATTGATAACACAATAAACAAAGTAACAAGTACAAAAGATCTGAAAGAACTTAAGCTACATTACAAAATCAAGGAGAAACTCCTAGAAATAAAAAGAACAATTCAGAATTGAAAAATAGTAGACATTTATACAGATAGCTCACTTGATAAATATGCTAACAGGCAAGTCAAAATGGAGATAGGAGGGATCATTATCGACTGAGAAACACAAACGCAAATCAAGTTCAAAAGCAGATATGAGGAATTTCCATCATCAACAAGAGCAGAACTCGTGGCAATCCTAAAAGCATTGGTGATCACAAACACAAACACAAAGGCAACAATACACATAAATAGCCAAAGTGCAATATACACAATACAATCTAAAATTTTCCCAAAAAAGCATTTGGCAAAGACAACTAACCTTCTCACGACAATTCTCATTATGGATAAAATCCAATCCAGAAAAGCAATGACAGAGTTCAGGAAAATCAAGGCCTATGCAGAAGACAGTAACAATGAAAGAGCAGATGCTCTAGCAAAAGAAGGAAGAGAGCTTGGACATGAGTGAATAGTTGAAATAGAATGCCAGCAGATTGAAAGCTTAATATGCATACTGCAATAGAACAAAGAGGACCTAGATATTGGTACCAGCAGATTTATGAAATACTGGCAAAATAGCAAATGGATCAGTGCATGGGCTATACAAAGAAGACACAAAGCATGGTTAAGAACTGGTGATGAAAAAGAAATAGACTGGAAAAGAACATGGGTTAGCTTGTTACCATCAAAAATCACTAACTTTGAAACCAACCAACAAGACTATAACATCAGAGTGTTCAGATACAAACTCTTCAATAAGGAACTGCCAACAAAAGACAAACTATATAAAAGAAAACCAGACCTTTACAAAGATGGAAAATGCCCCTGGTGTGACCAACAGGAAACCACAAAACACATATATAGAAAGCACTATGCAAATCAAGTCAGATCAAAATTCTTGGTAATCTTAAAAGAGAAAATCTCTAGCAGAGTGGAAATCAAGGGAAACAAACTCAATTGGTAAAGCCAGCTAGAAGAAATAATAATCAATTCAGAAAGAAACCTCAGATATATTATTAAAGGAATCTTTAGCAAAGATCTGACTTTGCTGATAGAACAAGCAAATGGTACAAAAACAAAAGACATATTGAAAAAAGTAACAAGCAGGATGACAGAAGTATTGCAAAAGCTATGAACACAGAGATGTGAATGTTTTCAACAATGGGAAAAAAGTAAAAACATTAGTAGAACAGATAAAAGAAATAAAAATAGAGGATACTTGCACAACAATCAATCTATTACACAACCCAATTAATAAGGTGTAACAAACAAACAAATGGAAATATTCAATGTGCAGTATAAGCTGGTAAGAAACTGGTTGAACCAGGAGAATATAATATTGATTTCAATTTATTTTACTCATATAATAACAATATTGATGGAGCCTTGGCATGTTGGCCTTAACATATATTAATAGGACAAGTCAATAGCAACAAGCTGATATGGGAAAAATCTGATATAGCCTAATATGTATCTAAAATAGTTTATAAATAGTAACTCTTGTAAAAGAAATACACATGTAAACTAAATAAAGCATATTAGGCAAGGCCTAGCTAGTTGAGTTAAAAAAAAAAAATACATATTATTTCTAATATACCTTTATACTTAATATTTACTTATACTTGATATACCACTTATACTTGATATATTACTTATATTTAATATATTATTCTTATAATTTTCTATTATTTATTAATCATATTTTTCCTATAACAATATATAATATGAAATAAAATAACTGAAAAAAATCAAAACTCAATTTTTATTAATAATTAATTAATATAAAAATATTTTGAATATAATTTGAAAACTTTATTAAATACTCTTTCCACTGATTTTCTTATCAATCCAAAAAACAACATTTTCAAAAATATTTCTTTATTTTTAATAATAAAGTCTATACACTTTTCTTAAAAATCTTACTTCCTGAAGGCTGGTGTCTCCCTTACTTGTTTTTCTTTCTTTCTTTTAAAAACTTTATATATTTTAATAACAAAATAAATAAAACTTTATCCATTTAATTTATGGCAAGAATACCTTACTGAAAAGAAAAAATCTGTTGAAAAAACACTTTTCACTATATTTTCTTAAATCTGAAACTTCAGAAAGTAAATTACTAGTAAATATATTTACTAAGCTCCATAAGAACCTTGGATTCATCATAAGTAAACAATCTTCAGTCTAAGGCAAGTGAATAAGCTAGTTGGGTTTATTAAGTGAATACATTTTTCAAGCTTCATAAGAATCTTGGATCCATTATAAATTAAAACTTCTGTGGTCCAGATGGATAAATAAACTAATAAGAACTTATCTACTCAGGTATATAATCTTTCTTTACTAGTCATATATGTCTGTGATAGTACTTTCAAGCATGACAAATTTTTTGATTTTTCTAGAAAATTTTGTTTATCTCAGTTTGACCCTGAATTTTTGTTACACCAGAATCTCTGGTTAGTGATTGGCTGAAATTTTGGACTGGTTGATCGACACATAAAAAAAAAGTAAATAAGATATATACTTTCATATGTTCCATGTCATGCTACATTACAACTGATGATACAATTGGATAATGGTAAAAGAGTAAAGTATTGAGATATCCTCTTGATAAGAAGTGGCTTAAAGTCTTTTTTTTTCTCTCTTATACCAATTTCTTTTCTTCTCAAGATTAAAGAAGACTCTCATTAAGCTGGTGATTGTTTTAGATAGGTTTTTATTTACCAGCACAAACTTTTTCTTCCCTTTTTATTCTCTTTTTACTTCTTTAAAAAATAAAAAAATTTTTACCTCTTAGAACAACAAGGTTATATTGAGGTGACAATCTGAATATAGATTGACTTTAATCTCTTGGAGTGAAAGTTTTAACATCTAACTTCAGGAAGTAGCAACATTATTATTTCCTATAATTATATCTAGAGAGTTAGGATTTGAAAAGTCTAAGATAGTTAGTATTATATAATAATAGCTTAATAAACCTACTCCCTTGTAATGAAATAGTTAGTGAATAGCTAGATTATATGGGCAACATGGTGATCTTGATATTAAGGATTCAAGGATCATATACAAATCTAAAACTTGTTGATAAGTATTCTGTTATGATAGATAGTTTAGCTTTATATAGTATTATACTGTACAGTCATACCTCAGTTATATTCCCTTTAGTTATATTCCAACCTCACTTATATCACAGCTTTGGCATGGAATGAATTTTCCTATTCTAATTTCATATAAATATACCTCAGTTATATTTCACTTAGATATATCCCTATCCCCAACTTTCACAATCCCAATTTTCCAATTTTATAGTTATCCAACCTCATTTATATCCCCTAAATTACACAAGAAATCATGTCATTTCTATATATATATATATACTGTGCCTTCTCCTAAAATATATATATACTGTATATATATATATATAAAATGATGATGAATTAATGACACCATAACAATAGGAATTCGCCACCCCTGCCCAAAGAAGAAACAAGAACAAGAAAAGGTTCCGAGGATATGACCAGTATGCAATTGTTACACTTGATCTTTGCCCAATATTTTATTTTACCCTTGTGACAATCCATTAGTATTTAGCCCCTGAAATATTCTCTTCTTGTTCTAGAATTTCTGTACTATTGATCTACTGTAATACCTTCGCCTACTTTGCCTACTTAGCCATCTTTGCCTATTCTGGAATATTCTTTAATTTTATTTACTATTATCACTTTGATATCTTCGCCAAAGTATTCATCTCTATCAAAGTAAGTATAGTTGACTATTTTGACAAAGCTATCATTTCTTCCATAGTTATTATCTTTATTAAAGTATACTACTATCATGTATGCAAATCATATATCAAAAATATGTATATAAACACCTCCAATTTCTCCAGAATTGCAAGGTTGAACCTTCCTCTTTATTAATAAAATAACTTGACCTTTACAAAACAAATTACCATTGCCTCTTTTGCTTGATCTCATACACCTCAGAACTGTACTAATTTTAGTACACTCTTATGAACTTTAGCATACCACATTGGTCCATTCATACAAAGTGTCTTCCTGTTACTAGTTCTCCATCCATATCTTTCTCCTGAGGTAGGAAGATATATAACAAATTGGTGATGACTGTGAGATACAGCTCATCAACCTTGAAGAAATTGTGAAGAAACGAATCTTAGAGAAGACTGTGAAAACTTTGTTCAGTATTGGAGATATTTATAGCGACGGACTGTCTGGAATTCAGGAATCCAAAGTCTAATAAAGAGAATACCAGTGATAAAAGATTCATGATAAATTATCAAATGTTTGAACAAATTAACTATTTGCATGATCAGTTACACTTAAACAATCCAAAATTAACTAAAGAGGCCCTTCAACAAAGACAATCAGACGAATCTTGTATTGTTTGCTTTCCCTATTGAAAATTACAATCTTTATTTTATCCATTTTTGGAATTGGTTTTATATTACTTTTCCTGCTTCCCAATATTCGTTTAGAACCTATTATCACTTCGTTCAACACATTAGTAACTTCTTTCCCCATATTAGTAGAGTAGAACAATTAATTCTATCTATTAGATACACTGAACCTGTGCATCTTGACAGAATTGCTGAAGAAACTTTTGAAGCATTTAATATCTATTATAATTTCGTTTTTGATCCTACAGATATTGATATTATTGAACCTTCCCTTTTCCTAAATATTCCCTTTACTATATAACCTATTGATAACAATTTATTTGAAGATACAAGTTTTAATTCGTCTGAACCTATTTTACAGTAAATACCTCTATTATTATTCTTGATAATCCTCTTATTAATTATTTATTCAATTACGAAGATTTAAATTTAGATTTACTATTTCAAGAAAATACTCCAGTAAATACAATGGCAAATGCACAAGCTGTACTTGATTACTTGAAGGCCAACAACAATAATCAAATTCTCCAAATAGAACCCTTCTTTGGAGATGGAACCCAGGATTCTTTAACTTGGTTCTTTGCCTTTACCAAAGCCAAGCAAGCAAATGGATGGGAACAAACCAAGATGATACAAATGTTAACCGCTTACCTTCAGGATGAAGCTGATGACTGGTGAACCAATTATGTTACTACTAATGGACCTGACTACACTGCAAATGCTTATCGACCAGGAGATATTGAAACTGCATTTAAAGTAAAATTTTGTACTCAACAATGGCAAAACAAATGGCTTAAAAACTTAGAAGGAAGAAGACAAGGCCCCTCCGAATCTGTGGATTCCTACTATACAGACTTTAAAAAGCTTATTAAACGAGCAGATCTTGAAGAAAATATGTCAGATCTCCAGAAACTTCGTCATTTTCTCAGAGAACTGAGACCTGAGATTGCTCCCCTTGTAGCTATGACTGCACCTGCAAATGTTGATACAGCATTACAACTTGCCCAACAGTATGAAAACGGTCAAGATCTTATTAATCATGAACAGCCAATCAGAACCAAACCAGAAAAGACCTTTGGATTCAAAAGCAAAGAAGCTTCTCGTGATCCTATGGATGAACTTGTTCAGAAGTTTGAAAAGATGCATCTCAAATTTGCAGAACAAATTGAAAACCTAAATTCAAAAATTGAAAGAAGGAATAAACCATATTTTCGATCCAATACTATCCCAACATCAGGAGCATATACACCTGGAAATGATACAAGGGTCTGTTTTAAATGTGGACAGACAGGACACATAGCCCGATATTGTCTTTCAGAAAAGAATTCATATACCCAACCTCGATATTAACAACCCCAACAACCACAACAAGTCAAAAAGGATAAATGTATTAATTACATTACTGTGGAAGAAACTTCTGAAGAAGAGGAATCCAGTGATGAAGAAGAACAACTGGTTTATATGGGACAAAAAGAAAGACCTAAACCATACAATACCAATCGAAAAGAACAGAAAGAAAAAGTCAAATGATCAGAATCAACAAAAAAATTTAACTTGCGATCCAGAAAGAATGTTGTCCAACCAATGGAAGTAGAGAATCCATTTATCCTTTATTAGTCTCCTCCAGTTCAATCCACTCCTCTCCAGACAAAGAAACCGAAAATGAAGTCTCAACCATCTGTGATAGATCAACTTATACCATATGATGTTTCTGAAGATATCCTTAAGTTGCAATCAACTGCTACTGTAGGACAGATGCTTCAGTATCCAAATCAATAAAAGAATCTTGTCAAAATCCTTAAAAGACCAAAGAAGGCAGTGGAAACAAACTATTTACAATCAGAAAATGATGCTAGAAAAACTTCATCGACAAAATGTTATGTGAGGATCAAAGGAAATCCAGTGATCGCCATTCTTGATTCAGAAGCTGCAGTCAATATTATCACAAAAAAATTGATGCATAAGTTAGGATTGGAACCAGATACTTCATCCAAAACTATTGTAATCACTGCAAATAGAAACAGAGTTCGTGCATTGGGTCAAATTACAAAAGCTCAAATTTGTATTTAAGATCTGATCATCCCGATCAAGCTACAGGTCATCGAATCACAAGAAGAAACTCTTCTTTTAGGAATTGATTGGTTCTAAAAGATGAGGGCCAAATGGGATTTTGATACCCAAACCCTCCAGATTCAATATCATAACAAAACTGTCAAAATTGCAACAACTCACTTTACTGATGAAACACTTCAGTACATCACAGATTCAGAAAACAGTGATAATGAACTGAAAGAAATTGAATATGATAATGAGGAATTAAAAGAACAAGAGACCTACTACTCTGACCATGCTAAAAGAAATGAGAAACATGAAGAAAAAGAAGACCTTGAGCCCCAAATTGAAGAAAACCCAGCGATCTATCTCTCTGATCACGTGATTAATCAAGAACCATCCCAAGAGATCAGCATATTATCGCCTGAACAACAAGAAACAGTTGATCAAATAATCAAAGAAAATGAAGATGTGTTTGTAGAACATATCTCAAAAGAAGGGCAGACTCAAGACCTGGGAAGAACTTCAGTAATCACACACCCCATCAATATTGAAAATGCAAAACCTATCAAGCAATGTTCATATAGAACATTTCCTGATCAGCAAGATTTCATCAAGAATGAAATTAATGAGATGTTAAAGAAGGAATTATCAGTCTGACTTCAAGTCCTTGGGCATCACCAGTTGTGATTGTATTAAAGAAGAATGGCAAAAAGCAATTCTGTGTTGATTTTTGAAAATTAAATGAAGTAACAAAAAAAGATGTCTATCCTTTACCTGTAATCGATGATCTTTTGAATTCTTTCCAAGGTGCCAATTGGTTCACTTGTCTTGATTTGGCAAGTGGATACTG
Source organism: Acaulospora morrowiae (assembly GCA_910591835.1). Classification (NCBI taxonomy): domain Eukaryota; kingdom Fungi; phylum Glomeromycota; class Glomeromycetes; order Diversisporales; family Acaulosporaceae; genus Acaulospora; species Acaulospora morrowiae. The sequence continues at coordinate 13,199 of CAJVPV010000974.1, forward strand.
GCAAGTAGCAATAAATGATGAAGATAAGAAGAAAACAGCCTTCATCATGAAATATGGACTTTATGAGTTTAATGTTATGCCTTTTGGATTGTGCAATGCTCCTGCTATTTTTCAACATCTAATGGATGAACTCCTTGGACAATACAAAGGAAACTTTGTTTAAGTTTACCTAGATAACATAACTATCTACTCAAAAACTTTCCAAGAATACTGTAATCACGTCAGTATTATTTTGGATGTTCTTCACCAAGCAAACCTGAAGTTAAACATAGAGAAATGCCATTTCTTTCTTACCAGTGTCAAACTCTTAGGGCATGAAATCAGCCGTGAGGGAATCATGCCTGATGATAACAAAATTATTAAAGTAAGAAACTATCCAAGACCAAACAACATTAGACAACTTCGTGGATTTTTGGGATTGGCATCCTATTATTGAAAATTTATTGCCAATTTCTCAACTATTGCCAAACCATTAAATCAACTCTTGGAGAAACAAGTACTATTTGAGTGGACTGAAAATCAAGAAAGATCCTTTCAAATGTTAAAATGATACTTAATTTTAGCACCAATCCTAAGATATCCTGACTTTAACCAACCATTTTATCTTCACACTGATGCTTCTGGTACTGGATTGGGAGCAGTTCTTGCTCAACGAGAAGAAAAACAAGAGTATGCTATCGCATATGCTAGTAGAAGTTTGACCAAACCTGAATGAAACTATTCCACAACTGAACAAGAATGTTTAGCAGTAATTTGGGCTGTTGAACATTTTCATCAATATCTTGGAACTAGTCATTTTTATCTTATAACTGATCACTCTGCTCTCCAATGATTGAAAACGTCTGAACTCAAAGGAAGAAGAGCCAGATAGATCCTGCATCTAGAACCCTACAACTACACTGTTATCCATCGAGCCAGAAGAAAACATAACAATACTGATGCTATGTCACGAATGTATGAAACAAAAGAACCCATTTATATGCTCCAAATAGAGGAAGATGATGATTGGATGTCAGAACACAGCTTTGCAACTGCCAATTCTATTGCATCTTACAATCCCAATCCTAAAGATGTGTCCTATAAAGTTGAATGGTTCATCGCTGGAAGATATTGCTCTGTCTGTAAAAAAAGAGTTGAAGACCATCACACTCATACTTTTTGCAATTGTTGTAAAAAGTTGTCCGATAGAAACAGATATCCTTTCAAAGATGAATGTGTTTGTAAAAGAAAACAAAAGGCAGACGATACTCGATCAGTGATAACTCAATCCACTCAAATCATCTTGGATGAAATTCGACCACAACCATTGTTATCAAGAAGATTCAAATACCAGCTGCAAGACTATGATTTCCAAAAGATATCAAAAACAAGATTGAGAAATGAAGAATTTGAAGAATCTATTCAATTATCTGACAATTATTGGTGGCTTCCAAAACTTGAACAAACTTCCAAACGATATAGAGAAGAATTTAATAATTATTCCAAAAACTATCTTTGCAACTCAGTTTAGTGGATGGATACCAATCCTGTTACCTATTACTAAAATATTTTTAAAAAAAAACATCAAAGAAATCTGACAAGAAACAGAATCCAGTTCAGGTAGTCGGTGTCCTGGCACCCTAAGTCAACAATATGGATACTCAACAATATTATTAATTGAAAAATTATATTCTTAACAACAAACTACCATCCACTTTAAACAACAATCAACAAAAATGTTTACAATCACAAAGCAAATTTTTCAAAGTCAAAAACAATCAACTTTATAAGAAAGACAGAAGAAGAAAAACACAAAACCAACTACTCAGAGTTGTTCAGAAACATGAAATCGAAGCTATACTCTATCTAATGCACAACCATCCAACTGAAGTATACTTAGGCATTGACAAGACCTTTGAGAAAGTTCATGATCAGTACTATTGACCTCAGATGTTCGAAAATATTAAAGACTATATCCGATCATGTGATTAATGCCAAAAACATAGAAAATATAAAACTCCAGGACCCTTACATCCTATTCCTGTTGGAGAACCATTTTCCAAAATCGGTATAGATATTGTGAAACCTTTACCAATTATCAAACAAGGAAACTAGTATATTATCATTGCAACAGACTATTTTACCAAATAGCTAGAAGCAGAAGCCATTTCTGAAGCTACTGGAAAACGTGTTGCAAAATTCATCTATCAAGTTATTATTTGCAGACATGGATGTTCAAAACAAATCTTGTCTGACAGAGGAACACACTTTCGAAATGAGATAGTAGATAGATTACTCAAACAATTTGAGATAAGACATTTATTATCCATGCCATACCATCCTCAAACCAATGGATTGGTTGAACGATTTAATAGAACTTTGTATGAATCTCTTGCAAAGTTAACAGAAGGCAAAGAAGATTGGGATCAACATATTTCGCCAGTACTTTTTGCCTATAAAACATCAAAACAATCTTCAACAAAAATGACACTATTTTATTTACTTTATGGATGAAAACCACAAATGCCTACAACAGATATAGATGAAATATTGCAATCAACAATACTTGACCGATTATATATTTTATTAGAAGACCTTTCACAACAATAAGAACAAGCAAGAAGAAATATTCACAAAGGACAACAAAAACAGAAACAAAGATTTGACCAAAAAATAACAAGGTATAAGAAATTGAAAATCGGAGATAAGGTATTAATGTATGATGCTGCCAGAGATAAACACTTTATAGAAAAGCTGAAACCAAAATGGAAAGGACCCTTCTATATCCATGATGTCTTGTCCAATGATGTCTTCAAACTTAGAACAATGGAAGAAAAAGTTCTGGCTGCTCCGATTAATCTCTTTCTCTTGAAACTATATTTTGACCGATTAGCATGGAAACCTAGCATACACATAGAAGCATTCTTTAGTTACTGAAAAATTCAGTACCCAGGTTATGTGACGTGGATGCAGATACTTTGGTAACCCAGTCCTTAACTTGCCCGGAACAAGCATTCTTGGATCTTTGATCACACCTGAAAGAAAGAAAAAGCAAGCAGAGAACATGGTGTAGTATGGACAATCCAGAGAGTATCCACATTACATACTATCGCCGGCCCAGAAAGCAAACTCAGCATCTACCATGTTTTCTTCTATGAATCAAAAGAACTATGTGAAAAAGAAAAGAGGAGATAAATCAAACCTAAAAAGAAAAACATCTCCCAGAACCAGCTGAAAGCAAAGACAACATCTGTTAAAGCAACTCCCACCCAGCCTCTATTCTTAACCTGAGCTCAACTCTTTCCTGTTCCAACTTCACAGCCTGAGGAAAACTGCCCCTAGCCTGACGAAGACCTTCAAGCTTTCTTTCAAGACACCGATGAGACTGCTGCAATCTTAAGATATCTTGATAAAGGGAAGAGACATACTCCTCCAGGAAACCAAACTCAGCTCGAGCATTTGGATTTTGCTGCAACCAGAAGACAAAGTCCTAGTACAAGCAACGAAGTGGAAGGTGGCAAGAATTTCTATGAGTGCGAGGCATTTTGATACTATTTTGAATGAAGATTACCTGTCCAACGATTTTTGGAAAAGATCTTAAATATCCAAAATTGTGAAACCTGCCAAGAACTCCAAAATGCTTACAAAAATCTATAAAAAGGACAGCTGCCCCAAACAATATGTTCCTTTTTCAAAATTGAATATTTCCAATATGCAAACAATAATCTCATGACCGCCTATACTATTTTGGTTGAAGATCTGCTACAAAATACTCCTGAAGATATGAATGTTGCACCAGCCCCTTATGATCTCCTGCAGACTACCGAATTGTAACTTTTGAACACCTATCAGAAACTACAAAAGGCATCACGAAGGAGAAACAGGATTTTAACTCTTGTGTATGCTTACTATTTAGGGGAATTGATAGAAAATATCTCTTATAGAAGACAACATGCATATCTAAACTCACATCTCACAGAATACTATTTTAAGGTATCCATTCGCACTTATACTATTTTTGAAAAAGTAGAAATCAGCCAGATCTACAGAACCCGATCCACTACTCTATGCCTAATTCATCACCTATCACATGCTGAATATGTCTTCCTAATACAAGAATAATTCGTAGAACTCATAGCCTAGTGGGGGAGAATTGTTATACTTGATTTTCACTCAATGATCTTCATCACCCTTGTTCAATTTTTAGTAGCATTTACCCTTGTAATATTGCCCATTCTAGAATAATCTTTGTATTACTGATCTACTATCTCCAAGTACTGTGCTTTTCGTACTATCTGTGCTCTAGAATATTACTTACTTCTCTAATTTATCTTTAATTACTCATCTCCGCCAAAGCACTTTTCTCTATGAAAATACTGTGAGGGTCCTTCAAGGTCCTCTCTATTAATTAAGTTTTTAAGGCTAAGGCGTAATAATTTGATCCGAGTATCCTGCTCTTCCACTAAAAAATAAACTCAAATTCAACCGTTAGCATGCACATTTGCCTACTTAAACTATACCTAAGTTCCTGTTGTAGCAATGATATATTCACACTTCCAAACTACTCTTGAAACTCTTCCAAAGTCCTTTATGGTCGCAGTTTCACCCTCAAATATCTAGCATTTGCACAGTAGCTTATTTGAACAATTATTTCTCAAGTAGATTGATAGATAAATGAATTATAAATTGATTTAGACATTTTTCACTCTCCTTATATACATGCTAATTACAAAAAATTATCTTAAATATATTAACTATCTCAACTATCTAAACTATCTCAAC
>CAJVPV010000975.1:0-17958 GCA_910591835.1 Acaulospora morrowiae
AATTATTATTATAGTGGGGAAACATATTTTATTTAATATTATACTTATTATGGGAAGAATTATCATTCTGGAAGTATCCTCTACAAATGGCACACTGGTAAATAATGACGATTATATTTAGACAATACACTAAGTTCTGTGCCAACTAACACACAACAATGGAATTTACTCTCAGGAAAATTTGTCAAGGAAATTTATGCTGTAAATGAATTTCAATGTGCGGAAGTCTTAAAAAAAAAAAAAGAAAGTGCTAAATCCAGTTGAGAGAGCCACCTTGAGATATAGTATGTCAAAGGACATAGATCTCTCAGCGCATATGCGGGTTTGGTTTTCTTACTTTGGTATTCAGCACATAATAAAAGATCACGTAGCAGTCTTAAAGTTTCCTGCATTAGATGAAGAGATGAACGAGTTTATAACGAATGTAGAAAGGTAATATATTATGTTTAACTTAAAAGAAATTTATTTTTATACATATACTGTATGATACAGGAGAGAAATCTAATGATAGAGATATTATCTTGAGAAACATATCAGCTCGTCAATAAATACTTGTATTTGTGTTTAATATTTATAGTTTGTCTTGATTTGTTTCTTAACTGCATATATGACCTTTTCGATGTAAAGGATGGTGATAATTTGCCAGGCTGTGGAGATGGTTACACAGAGATAGACACCATAAAGGCATAATCTTATATAGTGAAAGGATAGAGGCCTTTGAATAGATTGCAACTGGTATTTAGTATACCTTTTTGGTTTATTTATTCCAGCTAATATATGAATTCATTAATTTATGCGTATAAATTGTGAAAAAAGACGGAAATATAATATTTGATTATTAAGTTCTTCAAGGAGATCTCACTTGATGAATGGGAAGTTTCTGCACAATGTACTAATGCAAAAGTGATTGGAAGTCGTCAGAGTAAATCAATATTAAATACAATTTAAAGCAAAACTTAACCGAACAGATGTCATTTAAAAACTTAGTAAATGGATTTTATGTCGTTTTTCCTGGGGCAAAATTTGAGATCCTACAATATTGACTCACATTAAAAGTTAATTGCAGAGAAAATTTTTAAATTTGTAATGTTAAGTACTAACTATCATGGAATACTGGAAATAGATAGTTTTTGGGCATCAAAAGATCCACATGTCATGTCTCTTCCAATTATAATAATTGAGTTTAAAGAAATGCAAAACAAGCAAGAGTGAGTAAGTATTGGTGATGATTATATTTGTTGGAAAAGCAGAGGAATCAACGATTGATATAAGACAATCTATTTATAAAGCATTTATTAATCTGTCTTTGTTTAAATTCACGTATACAACGTGTATTAATCCCTTGATTAGTTAAATTACAAATTAGTTTTTAGTCATAGTGCTTTTTATAGGGGTAAATTAATTTTGTTTTTTGTGTGGAAGAATGTATGGGCGAGAAGTCATGATAAAATATGAATGTACTGTAATTGCAATTTTTTTTGTGATGCAATATAGGAACTATGACCGGTTGTAATTAGGATGCTGTTTGTGTTGTCGTCTAGAAAGCGTATGTTACTACAATCCAAATCTCTAGTTTCTGGCATCTTGTAATCCTTAATTTCTTTTATGCGTTGCGGAAGAAATGTCAAGAAAATCACATGACTGATGGTTTCCTGAGGGTAGGAACGGTATGGTTTAGTTCGGTCAAACCGATAAAAATCGAACCGAATCGAACCGAATTAATTATCACACCATGTTACAGCATATCAAAATAGTACCAATTCAAAAACGTAAATGTCTTTTGTATGGTATGCTATATCTAGTAATACAAAATGGTTCGACTAAGCCATATTAAAATTTATTTGGCTTGCTATGTAATGGCTCGGCTAATACGTAATTAGTGGCTTTAAAAATAATTCGGTTTTTGATCAGAGCCGACATTTAAGCCGTGAGCTTATTAGCTTATATCATAACTTTATCAAAAGTACTATTTTATATTTGATTTTTAATAATATAATTTAATATTTTATACTACTCGAAAAAAATTTTTGATGACAATTTTTACTTCTTTTTCATAATGTATAACTTTTTGCTATTGTTAGTAATACGAGTTTTACAAAGATTATTGAAATAAGAAAAAAAAATCAAATCAAATCAAAGAACTTTCAAAATATAATGAACAATAATAAAATCATATGCATTTCATACAATTACAATAAAAATACTTTATAACAAAATAAAATTTATTGATAAGTAAATTAAAATTTATCACAAAATCGACAGTTCAACAAAAGCAAACAAATTAATAAACCAATTTTAAATTTTACATAAATATAAATATAAATGTGATTTTAATTAGAATTTTATCAATTAAAAAGCAAATGCAAATTACAAAACTTAAAATCAAATATCTTTAAATACAAATAAAAAAATTTTTATCATTAAATTAAATTTAAAAAATATATTGTATTATAATATAATATAGTATAAATTAAAAAAATAAGATATAATATAATATACAAAAATCTCAATTTTTCAAAATTATATTTTTATGGATAAATCACGATATAAATTATTTAAATATCATAAAACTTTATAAATATATCTTTAAAAAAATTATTATTATGTATTTTATTAAATTGATTATAAAATAATTTTATAAAAAAAAAAGTTTATGATAAAACCATAGCATTGATTATCTATTTACTTCAAAAAAATATATTTGAAATATTTGAAAACATTAAAAAAAAATTTTTAATCAGTTTTTATTATAACATATAATAAAATTTTATTTATAGAAAATATGTAATTTTAAATAACTTTTTTAAAATAAAAAAAATTTATAGACCTGTGAAATGAAAAATCGAACACTCGAAGTCGTGCTACCTTGAATAACGTAGGTAAGCAAAGGTGTGTGAATTTACTAATTACTTCAAGGCAGGCAGAATTGTGTTACCTATTGCCGAAAAAAAGCTATGTCAGTGCATCGGAAGTTTTTACTCCTAGTGGTCCAGTGAGAGATGTCAATTATTACCGCCAGCTTTGGTCGAATACTGGCAACTTTCATCCCAAAGCTAAGTGGAATGAAGCCACGTAGGTCTCCTATTTGCTTCGACGACTCGATATTTTATAGTGGCTGATATCAGTTGTTATTTGTTGCCAAGTCTACCATACGTGCTCAAGACTGGTATCACCTTGGACAAATATATTTTTCAAACGGACAAACATAACAAAAGGCTTTTGGGAATGGGAATATAAAACTGTTCGTGTTATTGAACTTCCTATGACTTTTCACGAGAAAGCTGTTGGTACAATTGTGCAAAATCTTAGCGGACTGTTTTATCCCTTGATCGATACTCTTGCTGAAATTAAATTTACTGGATCAGCGAGTGAGTTGTTTGCTTTCTTTATGTTACTGCATTCTAAGTATGCCTCTATTACTCACTACCGTTGACTAAAAGCAACAAAGAGCCGAAAGGATCCTGATGCATCTTTTCGACCTCTTGGAAAACCTCCAGTGCCCAGCGGTGAATATGATGGAATGGTGTGAAGTGGTTTTAACCTTGACGAATTCCTAATATCGGTAACGACATACAATCTTAGAACGAACCCTGGCCCAATCTCGTAATCGAAATCACCTATTCCGTAACTGAGGCGAAATGTAAGAGAAAAGTAGAGACATACTGGCTTGTTAATAATAGAGTTCATGACGTAATTGCGACCAAGCTAAATTATACCCTACCCCGGACGGTACGACTCCAACGGAGATGACAATAAGCAACGGCAAGAGGATTTAATTCCTGCCCAGTTCCCTTGGATAATGTTTATTCTTTAATAGGCTTGGCACTATTGCGTTAATAATAAAACAGCAGTTGGTGCATTCGCTCCTACAATGGTATGTTATATGATCACGTACTTTTTCAGCACAGAAATGAATGAATTTAATTTTTTCTCTATTCATTATGAGTTTGGGACGGTTGACCGTCAGGGTAATCCACTTAACATTGTACGGGGTCAACGTGTTATCAACATTTTTCTTGAATGCATTTACCATGGAATGCCCAATAACTTTGTGATCCCCTCACCTCCACTACCTAACCCTATTTCCATCGATCTCTTTAAAGTTCGGTCTAATATTTTAAGTCTCTAAAACTGGCGTGTCATATCCTATTTATACATCTTATATCGGGACTTAGTCGAGTCCTATTTCGATACACGCTGACCTTTTTTTAACTGTCATTAGTTCTGCCTCATACTTCCCATGCAAATGCCTTTATATTTATTACTAGGACTAATAATGAATAAACTTTTCTTATGATGCCCAGATTGACTTTATGCCCACGCGTCTCTTTCCGATTTTTCGACCAACCCGATATGCCTAGTGAGAATCACACAATGCTTATGACGCTCTTTATCCCAGATTCTTGCATTGGACATCGTTATCCATAAGTTTGAGAATTTTTCTATTGTGGCTCCGGATCTGGGAAAAGTGACCAACTACAATCAAGGAATCCATGTCTACACGACAAAAATTATCAACTCATTGCCATTATTGCTGAGCTTGGAAAGGAGAATGATGAGGTCAAGGATGAGAATACAAAATTGAAACAAGCTATAGAAGCAAATGCTGAGCTCAGAGACAGAGTCACGAAATTGGAATAGACAGACAAAAATAAAGAGATCGACGAATTTCTGGATCTGAAAAATAAGGAAAGAGTTGTGGCGAGATAAAGCTTCAATGTCAATCAGCTGAAGACCGATCCCAGAACTTGATTTCAGAGCAAAATAATGTAAGCGGAAAAGAGAAATGCCAAAAATTTTCCGTCACGAGCTTACGTGACGATCGGCAAAATGAAACTATGGAACCCGATGAAATTGAACCCACTAAAAGTCAGTATATAGAACAAAGATTAATAAAAGAATTACTCAGTGACATCCCCATCATATCGTCAGTTATAATCCCAGAATATCGACCATTTCAAATCACGACACAAAGCTTAGTCTGTTTATTTCATTATGCGTTACGATCTAGACATGAAGAAATCTTAGCATGACATAATTACTCGAAATAGAGTTATCGAAATTTGTCGGGATTTAGGAGTTACAGATAAAAAGGCTAGAATATAATTATACAAAAGAAATGTTAGAGCATTTACCTGGTATTACATCAGGAACTTGCGTATGAAAACTCTAAGAGTCAAAGAAATTCGTACACTATTTGGGAAAAAGGGAGTTGGAATAGATAAAATTAAACAAGTTACCTATAGCATATTTGCTATCTCTAGTCTTACTAATAACCAAATTCAAAAGATTATCAAGAATGTAACTTCAGTAGAACCTTTATTGGAAACCGATGCGAAGGTAAGTGTTTCATCTAATAATATATTGCCAGAAAATAAGACGAGCCTTGGGACTAGCTCTGCTATTCCATCTATAGATCATGCCAATGTATCATATATACCATCTTCCTTAAAACTTATTACTGAGAAAGTCTTACCTAAAAAACAGAATAATCTAACTCATGATTGTGATTATTTTCGTAATAAAACATTAGGTCGTTACCCTAGTATGTAGAGAGAATTTGGCAGTGAAAAATTTGATTATTATCATGTAAATTAAGTCATAAGGATGAAAAAAATATAAGAGGTAGATACGAAGAAATTGAAATAATTGCGTAAGTGAATAATTACATAAACCTGACCAAGTGGAAAATGATATTTTTTTCTTGACAGTTACGTGATTTTGAATTGACTTGCATAATATAAAAAAATGACATGTCTTTTGATACTACCTCTAGCAAGATATTAACTGATGATTATTGAAAATGGTACAGTAATTTAGTTGATTTACCAAGTTCGCAGGCAGATAAAATTCGTTTTAGATTATATAAAGCATATATGGAAGAGACTGGACTCAATTCCTCAATTTCCAAGACTGATTCAAACAAAAATCATCTTTATCAGTATGCCATTGAATATGAAATAAATCACAGAATTTTTTATCACAGATGCAGAGAAAAATGAATAGTCCATGGGATGTTTTTGTGGAAATTTGAAAGAGATATACATTTCTATCACGGTGGAATAGAAAGAAAAAAAGAATCTAAAAATATTATAAATTTTAACAGATTAAAAGAGGCTGGTCAGTAAATAGTTATCATATTAAAATATACTAAAAAATATTTGAATACTGTATGGCTTAATGATTTTATGGAAGAATGGAAAAAAATCCATGCTCAATTCACATAGATATCTTTTGAAAAAAAGTTTTATTTGTATCATAGGTAAATCTTCAATATATATTATATAAATAACAATTCACAATTTCTGTTCTATTTATAGACCTAGAAGAAAAGCAAAACTATATTATTAAAATGATTTTAAAATGATTTTTTTATTTATATTCAAAACAATAAAAATCATAATTATTTTGATTTTAATAATTCAATATCCTGTTCTATATGCAATAAAAATCATAAATATATATATATATAATAGATAAATAGCATTTCACTTGGAAAGTGCAACACCAATTCAAAACAACAAAGATATGTACAAATTAAGAGGATTACACATACAGAAGAACAATATATAAACTATTGAACAAAAAGTTTTTCATATTGAAAAAATTAATGAAGAGAAAACCTGATATTTACAAATCAAACAAATATCCAGAATATAATAAAACAAAAAATATAGATTATTTGATACACAAGTATTAAAAATATAAAATTACAAAATAATATAAGAAAATAATCAAGAAAAAAATGAAATATTGTTAAAGGAATAATAAAAAGAACACCATAGAAATAAAAATGTCAATATTTAATAATACAAAACATATAAGAAACTATATAGTCAAGAGAATATTGACAAAAGGTATAATAAAATACATTTATCAATATACAAGAAAAAAGATTAAAGAAATATATAAAAAAATTATCAGCAAAACAACAAAATTAATTAATGAATTATGAAAAAAGAAATATGATAAAATCATAGAATGAAAAGAGCTAAACAACATTAATAAAGTAAATAAAAAGAAACAAAGGTATAGAATATATCAAGTAAAAATAGAAAAGAAAAAAAAAGAAGAAAAAAAAATAGCAAATAGAAAAAAATTTAGACAAGAAAATTGCTAGAAAGATAGGTAAGAAACATGAACAAAATAATAAAAAACAATTTTTACTATTTATATACCAGTAATATAAACAACAATAATATCTTAACACATTAGTTTCAATCTCTATTTAATAGAAAAGTTAATAGCAACAATTAATATCTAAAGAAATCTCAATATAGTTTAATATATAATATATTTATTAATTAATGTTATAGCATAGTTTATATATAGCAATATGTATAAATATATATAAATGTTAATCTTAATAAAGTTTGCTAAGTAAGTATTAACTAGTTTAAAAAAAAAATAATAAATAAGATAAATAAATAAAGTAATGAAGACTATATTAATATAAAAATCTATTATTTCAAATATTGAAGGACTTTTTAAAATTTAATCCAAATAATAATAATTAAAGTATAAATTAAAAATTTTAAATATTATTGGTCCAAATTAAATTATTTGGCTACCTAATTACAATCAATTAAATTCAAATTTATTAATAAAAGTTTATACCAAAGTTTTGTTGTTTGGTTTAATTTATATTATTTAACACTTAAAAAATACACAATAATTTAATAAAAAAAATATAATATTTGATAAAAAATAATAATTCAGCAATAAAATCATTCAGAAATAAAATTATTTGATAATAAAATTATTTGGCAAAAAAATCATTTGGTAATAAAATCATTTGATAAAAAATTATTTAGCAAAAAAATATTTTTAGTTAAAAAATATTTGGCAATAAAGTTATAGCATTCTGTATGTTGTTTCCTTAAAGGATGGAATTAAAATTCCAAACTTCCAATAGGATCAAAACCTGCAGATCACCTCCACAGTCATGATCATAAACCAAAATTGTGTCACTCCCTCTTGTAGTAATTATACAAGAGGAAAAGGAAATAAAAAAGAAATTTTTTGAAGAAAAAAAAAAAAGCCATCGTCTATTCTAACTATCATTGAAAAGGTTATCTCTGTGAATTTCAAAATCCAAATCCCTCATGATTCCTTACTTCTCACTACCTGTAGCCAGTCAAACTGTTTAATTTCCATTGAAATAGTCGATGTTCAAAAATATTTAAGGACACTTTCAGAAAAGTATTTCTTGAGACTTTATGCTTGAAGACTTCTAACCAAAAAGAATATTAATTTTCTATTGTTAATTTCTCTCCCAAGTCATGTTTTCTGGAATTATTGCTTCATTCAATTGGTAGATAGTTTCAAGATTCCTTTCTTCAACTTGTTACCAGATTGGGATAAGACCTAAACCTTGTTGCTACTTCCTGTTCTCAAAAAAAAATAGTGAAGAAAAAAAAAATAAAAGGATAGGAATAAAAAGAGGTTGCTTTTATTTTACTTACAATTTTAACTTCAACTCTTTCAGGAACCAATCACATCATTAGTTTGATATTGTGCAACTGGGAACATGTAAGGAGTACATGTCTTGTTTACTTTTTCTGTGGCTGATGTGATCAACCAATCTGTAGTCTTGACCAATTATCTTTCAAGAAATCCAGTGTGATCAAAAATTCAGGATCAAACTGAGGTAGGCAAAATTTCTTAGAAAACCAAGAAAAAAGAAAGTACGCTTGAAAAAAAAGAAGTGGGAAGCCAAAGAGATGATAGAAAGACTAAAGACTTCTTTATTCTTGTTTCTCTAGATTCTTAAATCTTTTGGGGATCTTTGGAAGGTATTTTTTCTTGTTGGTTTTTTTTCTATAAAGGTGTTCTTGTTGTAGACTTTTTAGATAAGTTTCTTTATTTAGTCACAAAAATAATCAAGAAAAGTGTTTTGAAAAAGAAAATAAAACAAGTGATAGCTTCTGCTTGTTTGGCTGGTTAAAAACCAGTATTGTTTTTAAGAAAAGTATATAGACTTTATTATTATAAAGACAAAAAGTCTTTTGAAAACATCTGTTTTTTTGGTTTGGCAAAAAGATCAGCAGAAAGAGTTTTTTTTTTTTACTATAATTGTAATATTAATTATTTGTTTATATTTTGTTCATTATTTAACAATTCTTTATTTATTATTTACTAAATTCTTTCTCTATTTCTTAATTTAAATCTTTCTACTCATAATTATATTTTTTTTTTACTGATTTCATCATGCTTCTTATAACTCTTAAAGATTTTATAATGCTGAAATTCTTTTGCTTTGGAATACTTTTTTATAGTTTTTGTATTTTTTGTGCTTTTTATACTTCTTGTAATTTTCTTTAATTTTTTTCTTTAATATTATTTTCTATAGGGCTCTGAAAAGTATTAAACTGGTATCAAACTGGTATTGAAATAATACTGATCTATAGTAAATTTAATATATGGATTGTAATCTACTTATATGATTTTATAGTAAATTTAAGTATTGAACTAATATTGAAATGATATTATTAGAAACTCTAATCTCTTGAATTTATATATTTGCACTTTCTCTAGTTTGATGCTCTTTTCTTTCTAAATATATAAGTGATTTCTCATAATCAAATATTCTTCATCTTTTGTATTTTTTTACCAATTGTTTATTTTTTTTACTTTGTTCTATTTCTTGCTTTTTATCCTCTGATTTACAAGTCTATCTTAACAAGTTTTTTGATAGTATTATATTGTAATAATAAAATTTACTATAGTTTTATTTATAAGTCAGTTGAAATAATTAAATCGACTTTAAATATTTATTCAAATTTAATAAATCTTTCAACTATAAAATAATAAATAATAAATTAATTATTCAACATAAAATCATTTATTAAAAAATATCTTATCAGAATGCTAACTATAGTTATATACGTTTATTCTTTTCTTATTATCGTTTTCTGAATTAGTTTCACTTTCTTTAGTCAAATTGACTTTTGATTCTTTAACTATATTAATTAATTCCTTCCAATATTTTGCAATACTCTTGAACTTTTTGTTGATAAGTGATTATATACTTTTGATTTTTCATGTTCTTTTCTTTATTATTCAAAAAATTAATACAAATAATACAATATAAATATTAATTAATTTTATTTTATTTAATTAACTATTTGCATATAAGTGACAATTGTTTGTATTTAGTTTTTTTGTTTATATCTTTCAATGTCTTCTTTTTTGATAACAATGTAAAGTATCTAACCAATCATTCAGTTGCTTTTATAATAGCTTAAAATATGTAGCTATTAATTTTAATAATTTGAATATTAACTTGCTTAATATTTTTTTATTCGCATCACTTGAATAAACTTTATTTACTCTTAATTGAAGTTCTTTAGGAATAGCTTTTACCAGAACCTTTATTTCAACTCTTGTCTTTTTTTCTTTTTCATCTTTATAAACAGTTTCTAGATATTTGACTATTTTTATTACTTTGCTTTTTTCAATACCTTTACTCTTTTTTTTGGACTGAATTCTTCAGCTTTTAATATATTCAATATATTTCAAAATTCAAAATTATATATTCAATTTTAACTTCAGATACAGGTTCAAATTGGTATTCAAGTTTGAGTTGATATTCAGATTTGAATTGGTATTCAAGTTCAGGTTGATATTCAAGTTTGAATTGATTTTAAGGTTTGGGTTGATTTTGAGATTCAGATATCACTTTTGTAGTTTTTACAACTACTATTAGCTGTAATGCCAATTTATGTGATTTTAGTATTTATTTTCTTTTTTTAGATATTCAATATACTTCTTTCACTAATTTAATTTGTCAAAAAATATTCTATTTATATGTTTTATTGTAACTAATTATGTTTTCAAATTGATATTTGCTTTTTTTAGTTTATTTATATTCATATGTAACTCTTTATTTTCTAAATAAATCAATAAATTAATAAAAGTAGATTTTATGATTCAAAAATAATTTAAATTGTATCTTTTTCTATTTTCTTTCAAGTTCGAGTTACAAACTTCAATTCAGGAGTCGATACTTATGCAATTTCAGTTGCTAAGCTTTCAGATAATATAAAAGATAGTTTTCTTTTAAGCAATTTGACTACTATTACAGAAATTGAACCTTTGATACTAGGTGTTGTTATATGCTCTTCTGATATAACAGATAAAAATGATTATTGAAATTATAAAAAATGTTTTAAAGGTTGTAAAGATAATGAATGTTGTAACTTTTCTTTATAAATATTTTTATCAAATAATTTTTTTTGTTTAGATATTTTAACAAAAATTAATTTTGATTAAATTAATAAAGATATTTATATAAAATTTTATGTATTGTTTTATAATATAATTTGACATTTATTATATTATTATTTATATTATTTTAATTATTAAAATTTTTTATCAAGTATTTTTATATTAAAAATTTATCATTTGATATTGTTATATTTAAATTTATCATACTATATTTGTTATTTAGTCTTATTAAATAAAAATTTGTTATATTATATTCAAATTTGTATATTATATTAAGATTCATTAACATTTGACAATTTGGAGTTAAATGATGACTTTTATTACTTTATGTTTAATATTTGTCAATTGAAATAGCAAAAAAGCATTCAATTTCAACTTTATTTAATAAAAGTTCAAAAAAAAAATCTAAAAAAATGAAAGTTATTTGCAACTGTAATAAATACAATAGATTACTTATTAACCCATAAACAGAATTTTTGTATAGATATTAAAAAATAAAAATTAAAAACTTAACAAATTAAGAATTTACTATTTGACAAAGAACTAAAAATATTTTACTAAATCGAATTATAGCTTTAATCAATAATTAACAAAATTCAATATCAAATTATATTAATATTGAAAATGACAAATCTGAATCTGAAGTTAAAAATAATAAATCTAAATCTGAAGTTGAAAATGACAAATTTGAATCTAAAGTTGAAAATGACAAATCTAAATTTAAAATCGATAATAAATTTAATAGCAGTTTTGATGACATGTTTGAAAATTATTCAACTTCTGATTACAAAGTTTCATCATATTTTAATGAAATTGCTGATAGTTATTTTATATAGATTTTATTGTAAAGTATAAACTTTAGAAAAAATTAATTTGTCAAATCAAAAAAAACTCTTTTTATTTTATCCTAATCACCTAAAATCTATAGTAAAATGATCAGAAGGATATCTAAAGGTAGCATATAGCCATGGTAACTTGCAACATCAATATTAGGAATAAGGACCCACTCCTATCCAACACCCAGCTGTAACAGGTAGCTAAAACAATGCAAAAACAAAAATCCAAATAGCCATCAGTACAATTAATAGCAGAGGACAGTATCTCAGCTGGCTGACTACCTACAGCCAAAGATAGAGTGGACACTACTTATAATTAGGTAGAAGACATTTATATGAAAATAGAAGAATTCCAATAAACATCCATCTCACCTACTCTAGCTACCTTTGGGAAGTCAAACAAAGATCCAATACCTACTAGTTAAACAATAAAGGGAAGAAAAAAAAGATATCCAAACCTATTTATGCTTCAAAGTGACTATCCAAATAAATAATATAAATGGTACAATAAAACAAAAACTCAATATAGTGAAGCAAGCAGTTGTCTACCTTGACTTTTATATAGGCACCTAGGTGGCACAATATTAAGAGAAAAAATAATTATTGCTTCCTTTGCCAACCAAAAAGATCTACACAAAGCATGCAAGTTAATTATTCAAAAAATAATAAAAACCACATAACAGAATGGATTGAAATTAACTTAACTGAAGCCAAAAGCAGAACCATTTGAATCTGAAATATTCTTTTAAATACTAATCAACAAGAAATAAGACAAAAAATTGCTTAGTATAAAAAAATTAAAAACTTTAGAATGAATATAACAGATATGTAACAAAGTGTACTAATTGAATTTGAAACAGAAAAAAAGTATAAAAAAATCAATACACAATGAAACATCCTATTCAAAGGAGAACTACTCAGAATTTATTCATATATCAGAACCTTTAAAATCAAAGAAGCATGAAACAGATATGTCTTTAAACTTACAAATCTTTTACCAGACATCACAGAATATAATTTACAAGAAATAATTAGATCTATAAAGGCAGTATTGTGTTATATTTCTTGTAACAAAAACTATACAAGAAAAAGATTTGCTATCTTAAACTTCACCTCAGCCAAGGAAAAAAAAAAAACAAAAAATATAGAAACACAACTGAAAGAAACAATACTCTTTTGGTACAAAACTAATACAAAGTTGTATGCTATATGTAATATATCAGACTATTTAGCAAAAAATTGTAAAATCAAATCAAAACAGCAAGAAAGACAACAAACATTAAGGAAAAAATGAAAAAATATAATGGCCTGTATCAAAAATACAAGCCAGAGGACACAAATTAAATTAGAAGAGTTCAAAACAAACAAACTAACAAACCATCAAATAATAACTGAATTAGAGCTTGAAAACAATTTAACAGAGCAACAAGCCACTTTCAAAGCAGAGTATATTTGCTTAAGTCATAAGCAATACAACAAGAGGAGTCAATAAATTCATAGTAGGCAATTCAATAACAATAATCAATTTACAGTCATCATTAACAGAAGTACTTAAAACAGTACAAGTAATAGGATCAGAGCTCAAACATATCAAGGAATCCATAGGTAATTTCAATCAAAAGATAGAATATTTAAAAGACTTTGCTTACTTCTATACAATAAATGATGAAAATCAGATAGAAGAAACAATTGAAGATAATAAAACATACTTGGAGAAGAACTACTCTCAACCAACTATTTTCAAATCTTGAGAATTTAACTATCAAAGAAAAAGATCAGCTACAAGTCCAATAGCAGGCACAAGTGACATCAGAGCTCAACAATACAGCCTCAACTCTAAAATAGCAAACATAAACAATACATTCCAAACAGTAGTAGGTACACTTAATCAATTTATAGATAGTATAATAAACAACTTATCACAATCCAAGATAATAAAGAATAATAATAAAAAACAAATTATACAAATCATTTCTATAAACTCATTAGCAACAACAAAGATTCAATTAATTACAATAACAAATTTAACAAATATCAATATGCAACAATCATCTATAAGACATAACACAAAGTAGGCAAAAAGTATTACAAATTCAATATTATCAGAAAACTATCAAATACAAAATATCACCTGGAGAATCGTCATATATAATGTTAGAGGATTCAATAATCAAACTAAAAAAGATTGCTGGTTGACATATTGCCAAGACCAATTAATCAATATTGCAATTATCATTAAAATGCAAATACAAACTAATTAGTATATATATTGAAAATTTTAAAGACATCATATATTCTGAAGCAATAGCAAAAAATGATTAAAGAAGAAATTGCAAACTATATTGAAAAAATAAAAACTCTAAATGATAGAGAAATTTGTATAGGCTTGCAATTCAAAGAAAAAGTATATATCAGTATCATTAGAATATATATTCTATTCAAAAGAAATCTAAAACACACATCAACAGCAAAATGGATATAAGAAAAGTATTGAAAAGGCAAAGAAAAAATTAGAATATTATTATAGTCAAGATTTGAATGCTCTCATAAACCCATATATGGACAAAAATCCAACAAAAAGAAATAAATTATTTATAGTGGTCACAGAAAAGATCCAGACTTTTCTCGTGACTAATAAAAAACTCGTAAAATAGACTTTATTTGCACAAAAATTTGTGAAAATAATGACAATCATCATAAAAAAAAAATACATAAATATCAATAGTCAGATTTTTTTCCCTCTCTTTCAATCACTTGTTCAAGACGGTTTTTCATACTACCGGCTAAATTAAGATAAAGGTCTTGATTTAAACTGTCCTATTCTTTTTGAATAATTGACCGAAAATCTGTAGTGCTAAGTTTTTTTTTTTATAAGTCTATTGTTTATGGTTTTTTCTACTCTATTTTTTAGTACGGCCTATAGGTTCTCTATGGGATTCAGATTAGACAAATTCAACGACCAGTCGAGCATTCGAACATGGTGATCTTTGAAAAGCCAATGTGTAACCTGAGCTGTATGGATAGGAGAGCTGTCCTGCTGGAAACGCCAGCCACGATCTGCTTGCGAAGCATTAGAGAAAAAGTGGGTTTCAAGAATTTCACAGTATCTTTATAAATTAAGATTTTCTGTAAATAAAACTAGTGCGATTGGCCCTCGTGCAGAAAACACTTCCCATGCATGAATTTTGAATAGATGTTTTACTATGCTATGGTGCGGATGCAGACTTCCACAATGATACCTTACTTGTTATGTGTTTCTGAACATTTGTAATATTGTTTCGTCAGAAAAAATCGTGCTAGACCACCTGTCTTGCACATGTTCATGGGCCCATTCAAAATGGGCAGCAATGTGGGAGGGTTGGAGAAGGGGAACATGTAATGGTCAGCAAACAATATATTGGAGGTCCTTTTTAAGAACTTCCTGGATAGTACGAATTGATATATTTAAGTTAAAGTGGGTTTCATTAAGTCTGGCAGCCACTTCAGTGGCAGTAACTGTATTATTGGCTCGTATGAGTTGTCTGAGATAACGACACTCTTTTGTTATAAGAATTTTGAATCTTCCAGAAATGGGAAGTGGGACAAGGGTGCCTCTTTTTTTGAGTCGATGATATGATCATATGTTGTGCTCTTTGGAAAACCTGTAATTCATATGATTTCAGCAAGTTTCCTTATATAATTATCCCATAACTGCCTTACAACTATTCTTTGTGCAGCGAGATCAGTGTTGGACGACATTTTTCATGTCTAGTACTAATTTGGCAGCTTAAAATAGTAAGTTATTTATATAAACCAATGCGCATAAGTCATTTAATATAAATAACTCATTACAAAAATATATTTACCCAGAATTTGATTGTTATCACACTTTTTGTGTAATGAAATAAAAGTTTAGATTTTTTTTGTACCTACTGTATATTAACAATACTGTTATCACTAATACACTTGCAATACATAGATATATTCAGAGAAACATGGCCAACAAAATGCAAATTCACCTGGTTAAATTTGTAAAACATATACACTCAAATAGATTATATATGAATATTACCTGGATAGAAATAGAACCTGATATATATTGATATCACTATATTAAACATGCTTACACACAGTGATTATAATATCTGCACATGTGAAATCAATGTTATCAAAATAATTCAACAATAGGAAAGATAACAAAAATCATCAAAGACAATTATTTTTGATTCCAAAACACTAATTCAGAACAATGGAAGAAGTTTCAATAACAAATAGAAAGTCAAATCATTAAGCAAAACTCAAAACACGATATTACAAAGATAGATAGCAACAAACTGTGAAACATTACATGGAATGTTATTAGCAAAATGATACATTAACATATTAAAATATGAAAATATCAAAAATATCATCAAGAAAAAAAACTAGCTCCACCTGAAAAACATAATATTTACTTACTTTAAAAAAGATTAATATATGGGAAAACTGTATTCTCAAAAATAAAAAAGATTCAGATACAAACAAGCAAGCAATTTCAAAGCTCATAAATAAAATGGAACAAAAACATATAAATATTAATAACATGCAAATAAATAGGCCAGCTAAGAATTTAGTTACAAAAGAATGATTTCACAATATATAAAAGATATACAAAATAACAAGAAACTTACTATAAAAAGAGAATCAGAAAAAAAATAAAGTCATTATTAAATAATGAATAAAGAAAAGAATGTCTCAAATAAAACATGTTCCTAAGAAAATAATTAGTACAATCCTGGGTCAGCAGAAAATATGCATTACAATGAACAAATTAATAATTAGAACATCAGACATTAATGTTATTACAGACTTACAAAAAATCAAAAACAAAATAATATTACATTTTTTCAACTTCACAATAAAAACCAGAGACCTGGACAAAGAAATCTGAAATAAATGGAAAGAAAAATATCTATTACAACCAAATATTGACAAAATATAATATAGCCTGATAATACAACTAATATTAATAAATAAAATCAAGACTATCATTATAAAAGCAAAAGCAAAGTCAGCTTCTGAAAAATCTAAACTCAATTATGTCATTCTAAAATATCTTGATATTAAAAAAATCGAGAAAATCATATTAATATTTAACAGGATCTTGAAATTAACAGAAATCTCAAAGCAATAAAACAAAATCAATATTTATCTAATTCCCAAAAGAGCAGATTGACAATATAACTTAAACTGCACAAGACCAATTGTTTTGTTAGAAATAATTAAAAAAATATTTACCAAAATTATTAATAACAGATTGAACAACATACTAATCGAACATAAAATTCTCTTACTACTTAACTAGGCAGAACTCCCAGAAGGAGATATATAAGAACCAATCAGTATTTTTAACAATATAGTGAAAGAGGTGAAAGAACTGGACAAGAAATACTAGATTTTAAGTTAGAACATTAGCAAAGCTTATGATTCAATAAATTCAAAACTATTGAGCAAGGTCTTGCAGAAAATTAAAATTCTGACAATGGTTAACAAGATCTTGAAAAATATAATTAACAATAAAGAAATAAGGATTATCATATGTTATGGTTTCAGACAGCTTCAAACCAGTATAAGGTATAGACCAAAGAGATACAATCTTACTTTTGTTATAGCATATTTATTATAATCCACTGATCAGCAGAATAAAGAAAGAAAATATAGAATACAGATTTACAATTCAGAAACCCACAAATAATTCTAGAATATAGAGGAAACAATATACAGTGTGTAACAAAACTTTTTAAAATTTTATTTACATGACATAAATGTGAATAACTTTTTCAAAACAAAAGCAATTTACGTGAAATTTTAAACATGTAAACAACATATCTTAACAAATATATATATACCATTAAATTTCTCAACTTGTTTTATT
>CAJVPV010000976.1:0-17957 GCA_910591835.1 Acaulospora morrowiae
TTCTTCTTGAAGTATTTTATATAATTCATTTATATTTGTTGGCAATGGTTTGTGTGCTCTTACTTTTCTTTCTAATTCATCCCATAAATATTCAATAGGATTTAAATCAGGACTTTGAGCAGACCAAGAAAGAACATTTATATTATTTTTGTCTATCCAATTTTTTGTTAATTTTGCTATATATATAGATACATTATTTTCTTGAAATAAATAATTTTCTTTGTTTTCTAAAGTATTTAAATAAAATAGTAAATTATTTTCCAACATATCTATATAAATTTGTACTATTATTTTTCCTTCTAATCTAATTAAAGAACCAAAACTATTTTTAGTAAAACATCCCCAAACCATTATTTCTTGATTGGATTTTACTGTAGGAATAAGACAATCTATATCATATTTTTCATGTGGTTTTCTCCAAACCCATCTTTTTCCATCTTCTTTAAATAATTCAAATTTTGATTCATCACTCCAAATAATATTATTTCATTTATCTTTCCAATTTCTTCTTTCTTTAGCCCATAATAATTTTTTTTTCTATTGGTTTCATTAACAAGAACTTTTCTAATTCCAATTCTTCCATAAAAACCTTGTTTATAAAGAAATTTTTGTATAGTATTTATATAAACATTTGTTGAAGTAAAATTAATAAATTCTTCATGTATTTCTTTAAGTGTTTTTTTTTTGTTTTTTTAACAATTATTGCTAAATGATTATTATCTCTTTCTGTTATAATAGTTGGTCTGCCACTTTTAAGAGGAAATTTTTCATAATTATTATTCTTGTAAGCAAAAATAACATTATGAACAGTTGTTTTTAAATGGTTTAATATTTCAGTTATTTTTCTTTCACTTACTTCACATTTCCAAACTCCAATAATTTCTCCATGTTCAAAAATAGTAAGTTCTTTTCTTTAAGTAGTCATTTTTAAAAATAAAAACAATAAAGTTATAAAAACTAAATATGTAAACAAAGATTTGTATATATATAAATTGATGAATAATTATCACATGATCAAAACTTATAATAATTATTTTAAAATTTTTAAATATTTAAAAAATTTTTTATTTATAAAAAAATTATTAAATATAATAATAATAATTTATTTAAATTTAATAAAAATTTTATATTAAGTATAATTTATTATAATAAACAAGTTTTTTTAATATGTAAATACTAATATTATTAATAAAATAAAAAATTATATATAAAAAAATTTTTTTTTAATGTAGGTATACACCAATTCTTTATTTATTTGTATATAACAGGGTATACATTATGGAAAAAAACAATATCTCTCAAATGTAACTTGCAGTGAGTTAAATACTAGCTTGCCTATAGTAATTACTTAACTTCTACTAGAAAAGACATTTTAAACTAATGTACTAAATAAGCGATACTGAGCAGCTATAAATATCTACTCAGAGTTTTGTAAAATAATATTACGATAGTTAAGAATGAGATTATATATACATTTTGAAAGATTAAAATTGCTTTGAATGAATGTTTCTACAACAAGAGTTGAAATATCGATTATGGTACTGTTGGAAGCTAAGGTTAAGGTATTATTATTGGAGAGTAAGCTTTTATTGAGGTTGTTATTATTGGTATTATTACTGGAAAGATATTGATAGAACTGGTATTTATATTGTTATTATTGTTATTATTGCTTTTTCTTCTTTTGAAATTTTTGTCCTATTTGATACCAGTAGTAGGTGCAGTATTCACTGTACTATATTAGAGTTTTCAAATGAGATTATAGGAAAATGTGAGAGCTTCAGTAGATGCTTGAATCCACTTATGTATATCAGATATAAAGAAGATACCAGTTGTAATTCCACAAGCAAGTCCTACTACCTGATGTGTATTTAATAATAGGTTGTTGCTACTGTCAGGATGAAGGATAAAATTGATAGAGTCTATTATTTGTCTGATTTTTTTTTTGCTAAGGGGCAGCTAAAGACATAAAAGATATTTTCAGTCCGAAGACTATATCTTGGACAATATGGATTCTTATAATGTTCAGGGTATAGCTGGTAAAGAAATTCACATGTTGGAAGTGTGCCTGAGAGCAATTTGATTCTGAATGCAATGAAATCACTATAGTGTTGTTGTGAAGTCCTTTTAAGAATTTACTGGAAGAGTTGATTATTTGAAGTTCAAAAGCATTGTGAAATTGACCAAATGTTTTGAATATGGATGAACTTTTGCAAATAATATAAGATCTGGTAATGCTAAGATTTTTTTGCATCACCTTGAGCTGCTGCCCGAATTTGCTTTGTTAATGGTGGGATTTTCTGCAAAATGGAAATTTGAGTTGTTCCATAAAATAGAGTTAGTATACCTTAATTTCAATTTAGGCTTGATGAATTCGATGGATATATGTTTTTGTGTTGAGATTTGCTTAATTCTTGAAGTTAAGATAGCGAAGTTGATTTTTACACATTTCCTGGGAAAGGCAGGTGGTTAAAGATGGGTCCCTAAATTATTTGTAAGGACATAATTCAAATGTCCCTTACTATTAAAAATTTTCATTTCTATATTAAGGAATAAAAAAAAACTACCTACAAAGGTTCTTTATAGTTTTAAGCATCTATATAAATCATTTCTGGAATTATGTCCCTATTGAAGTAAAGAGCTAGAAATTATGTCCTCTAGGGGATGTGGACGTAAAGGGACGTAAATTTTATATGCTAAATACTTTAGGGACCCATCTTTACCTTTGGTATCACCAGCGACATAGACCCACGCTCCCAACGTAGTACAAGTCTTGGTCCGGATTAGCGACTGACTCACCGTTGAGTACAACAGTGGGTTATAACTTACTTATGTTTTTTATATGTATGTAAGTTCATGCAAGTCTATACGATTCCAATTTTTGGGACTATATTAATAAATGAAGTGATCCTATCAGCAATCGAATATATAGCAACAAATACCTTCGTAAAAGAAAGAAAGAGAAGTGTATTGGCAGACATGCTATATGAGTACCGAAGTCAAGGCTTTAACATAGTAGCAAAAAAATAGGACCGGATAATGGAAAAAACAAGGGGAAATATTGCAATAGAAGAAATATTGGATGAATGAACCTATAAAGAACAAAAAGAAAATATGAGAAAATGAAACGTGCTGTATATGAAGCAGTTATTCAAGGATGATAATTTAGAACTGCTGAAATGGGAAAGAATCAATCCGGAATATGGCAATAAAAGAAAGAAGCCCAGATAGTACAGTATAATGGAAGAAAATTGGAATGAGATTTGTAACAAAATAACAAAAAAAATAAATCAAAAAAACTGGTGGAAAAAACTCTTTCTCACAACACTCCAATTCGTAAAAAAATTTCTTTTTTGGGTAAGGTGCCAAGAACCATGGATTGGTAAACAGTCCAAGGACTCCAGGATGAAAGTACTGGTTAATAGTTCAAGGACTGCAGGGTGCAAGGGTCCCAATTAACTTCTCAAGAAGAAGAGGTAGAGGTTTAGGTGGGGCCGAAACCTTTTTGGACAAACTTTTGCTTTACCGAAATGAAACTTAGTAAGCTTCCACGAAGGATTTTTTTTACACGCCCCAAAACATATTGTCTAAAAACTATTTCAAACATAAACATTCCTTTCTTCAAAACTATACATTTATCAAGAGACAGTATTTTATTTTTTCAGAGTTTTTGTTTTCTACTGATAATGACTAGTGAAAGATTCTCCATATCCTCTGGCTAGTCATTAGTTCTCGCCAACATTTTACATCCAAAACCCTCAAATTTTTTCACAAAAATTTTTTCACACAAAAAACCGAAATCAGTTTACCCCCATCAAAAGATCTATGACACACAAAACACCAATCACGTTTCGTACTACTCTTTTACATCAAAACAACACAACAACCTACTGGATTGGGAGAGCGCGTGACCAGTGCCCTGCGCGGGTTCCAGTATGGCTCCAACAACTATCAATAACAAAACAATACAAAACAATACCAGAACGGGTATCAATATCCAACCCACTAACATAAAAACCGACCAATTATCAGATAACAACCACAATCCACATCTCCAAACACAAACCTAAGAGTTACATGTGGCTTACACGGCGCCGACGTCTGACTGAACCCAAATAGTATGTTCAGGAACCACATCTAACAGCAATCACAATACTTACATAACAATAACACTCTTTTACAATACTTAAACACAAAATGGCGATCTTGCCCGAAATGTTTCTTTTTTCATCTTTTATTTTTTCACGATAGATAGTTCCTCAAGATTTCCTTGCTCAAAGGTTTTTCAATGATATATCTGTCTTATATAGGTGGTAGGCTAATATCTATAGTGATATAATTCATATCTTATTATTAATCGTGTACAAGTTGAACTTTACCATATTAATAAAGATCATGAGTAATGCCTCACTTTAACATTTAAAAAAAAAACTGGTGGAAACATATAGCAATACCCAAAGAAAACAAAGGAATACACATGAAAAGAATAAGATGAATTTTATTTGAAAACAGTGAACAAGTAATAGTAGAAAAGAAGAAGAGGAAAATCAACAAGAAGGAAGCAAGAATCTTGTATTACAAAGAACAAGAAGAACATCAAGAACTAAGAGAATGTGAAGGGTGTGAACTAAATGAATACAACAAGGAGAAATGTGCCAATTCGACAAGAAAATAGTAGAGACATAATGCCTGGCAGTCAAAAAAGTCAAAATAGAAGAAAAGGGAAAAATACAGTATATCAGAATAAGAACACAAGAGCCTAAAGAAGAATTACTGTCAAGAGAAATCAAAGAGAATAAAAAGAAAAGAAAGAGGATGGAAGAGTATGATAATAAGGAAATATATATAGATGCGGCATGGGACAGAAATAAGAAAAAGGGTACAGGAGTATGGAAGTATCTAAAGAACAGGAAAGAAATTAAAAAAGGTACATGGAAAAATATAACACAAAGTGTGACACAAGCAGAAGTAGAGACAATAATATCAGGCATCAAACAAATTGATACAGAAGGAGAAATAAAAATAATAACAGATCCAAAACTAATAGAACAATATATAAACAGAAGTGGAAAGATTAAAAAAGAGCTACAAAGGCAAAATAAGAATGGAGCAGTACTGGCCAAGTTAGACACAACAATAAGGGAAAAAGAAGAAGTTAAGTTGGTAGCAGAATGGATAGAAAAAGGAAAGCAAGATCAAATTTTCAAAGAGGTGGATAAAGAAACAAAAGAGCAGCAAAGAAAGTCGAATGTTATAGAAGAAAAAGCAGAGACTAACAAGGATAGAGGTATAATATGGGGAGAAGAAATACAAAACATGGGCTGGAAAAAGATTTGAAAAATTGACAACAAGATTAAAAATGTTATAGCATGGTTAAAATTGGAGAGAAACAAACAGATACAAAGTATCCTAACTAGACAGGAAATTGATTGAAAAGCAACATGGGAAAGATACAAAGAATCATTATGGATTAGCGAAAAAAAAGACAGCAGCACTAAATAGTTGGAAAAGAAGATTAATAATGAATTGCTGACACTTGAAAAGAAAAAGACAAGAGATCAAGAAGAATATGATAAATACAAGAAATGCATAAGGTGTGAAGAAAAAAAAGAAGATCAAACACACATATGGGAGTACAAACTAGTAAAACAACAAATAGCAAGACTAAAGCAGAGAATTATAGAAATAATGGAACACTATATCGATGGAAGACTAATGTGAGGATCTATCAAAGTCCTCTTTATAATTAAAGTTTTTAAGGCTGAGGCGTAATAACTTGGTCCGAGTATCCTGCTCTTTCTCTAAAAAATAAACTCAATTTCCATCTGTTAGCATGTACATTTGTCTACTCAAACTATACCTAAGTTCCTGTTGTAGCAATGGGCATTCACACTTTCAACTACTCTGAAACTCTTCCAAAGTCCTTTATGGTCACAGTTTCACCTTCAAATATCACACATTTGCAATAGTAGTTAGTTGGAACAAATAGATGTTAAACAGTTTTTAATCAAATAATTGTTAACAAATAATTGTCTCCCTTTATTCAAACATTTTCTTTCGCTTTATATACATGATAGAATCAAAAAATTATCCAACTATCTTAACCATACATGTGGTCGTATTACCATAAAAGGAAATTTGATCGACAATACGATTCCGAATTAAATACGAATTCCAATTATTTACTATATGTTACTTAGTAATTCTACCATAATATGGTTTTTGAAAAATGGTAGAATTCAATTCCACCACATGTATAATCTTAACTATATTAAATAAATCAAATAAATCAAAGAAATCAAAGAAAAGAAATATATTACAGATATCTCATTTTTCTCAGATTTGTCATTTTTGGGATTATCATTGCATGCATTCATGTGACCATGCAATTTTCCTTTCACACTAACAATAGAAGAGATAAACAAAAAATAAGAGAAAATTCAACAGGCAATAGAAGAAGACAATCTAAAGATCAGCTGGGCATGGATAATACAAGGAATGGTACCAAAGTAATGGACAAGAATCTTAAAAGAAATAAACAAACAAAAAGCAGAGGAGGCAATTAAAGAAATAAACAGAACAATTGAACAAGAAGAGAAAAATATCTGAAAAAAAAAGAATCAAATGGTAAGGAAGTGGGAAAAGGAAAATGAAATAGAAAAGGAGAAAAAAGGGAAAAAGAAAGAAATTATAAAAAGAATAAGGAAAACATGAAAAGAAGGATATAAGGAAATAGATATAAATGAGAAAGATGAAAATTGTAAATACATAACAAAATAATTAAACAAAGAACAAAAAGGAGAAATAAAAATTGAACAAATAGAGCTAAGGTAGGCTTGGTTAGCAAGCATGGTAGCAGGCTACACCCAGATAGTCTATAGCATACATGTGGTCGTATTACCATAAAAGGAAATTTGATCGACAATACGATTCCGAATTAAATACGAATTCCAATTATTTACTATATGTTACTTAGTAATTCTACCATAATACGGTTTTTGAAAAATGTCCAAATTCAATTCCACCACATGTATAGTCTATAGTACCTGTGGATAGATTCTAGTTAATATAAAATAATATAGCTTAAACTTTATGTATGTAATCTGTATATAAAAAACTATCTATATTAATAAACTAGAGTAAAGTCTCACTTTAGCCAGAAAAAAAAAAACAAATTACATTGTTTATTAAATATTTATATTTGATATTATATATATATTGTTGGAATTATTTTTAGCGAGTCTGTCACTTCCGTTGCAAGCTTGCATTATGTTCTAGTGATTTTGGTAAGGCTTCCTTGAGGTGTGTATTATTGACTTGGCCAAAATGGTACTCTTCCTAATTCTTTTTTTCCTTCTCTTTTCATTGCTGTGCTTCCTTGATGACCTTTCCACTTTCCTATTTCCCGGGGACCTTGGTATCTTCCTCTTTTGTGGTGAGTACTGGATGCAGGTAAGATTTAATTAGCTTTTTTCTTTTAAGATAACGTCTATCGCATAGCCTAAAAAGGAATATCTCAATTTAGGAATGGTTTGTCTTTATTTCATACTCCTCTTTCTTAACTCTACTGGTTTTCAATTAACTAATGGTCACATTTTGTGTTAGATTAAGTGCCAGGTACGTGTTAGATTAAGTGCCAGATACATGTTAGATTAAATGCCAGGTACATATTAGATTAAGTGCCAGGTACGTGTTAGATTAAGTGCTATACTCTTCTATCTCATTTTATCTATTTATTTATTTACGACCCTCCTTTTTTTGCTTATCATGATATCATTCCTGTGATTCATTTCTATAAACTATTTCAAGCTTATGACATTTGTAACTCTAATTTTAAACTTTTATGCTTGCTAAATCTATCCCTGATTAAGCCTCTGATTAGACGCGATACGCAAAAATCGTGTTTGCAGCCTAATCGGCTTAACTTTTACCCCTAACAATATATATAAAAGAATTCTGAACTTAATAAAAATCGAATTCTATTTCAAATTTCACCTCTCAATGAACAAGACCAATTATTAAAAATAGTATTATATGAATTATTATTACTAGAGGTAATAATATTATATGTACAATATATTGTTATATTA
This sequence comes from Acaulospora morrowiae, assembly GCA_910591835.1. Classification (NCBI taxonomy): domain Eukaryota; kingdom Fungi; phylum Glomeromycota; class Glomeromycetes; order Diversisporales; family Acaulosporaceae; genus Acaulospora; species Acaulospora morrowiae. The sequence goes on from CAJVPV010000976.1 coordinate 8,088, forward strand.
AATTTTATGAAAATTGTTTATTTTTTAAAACATTATATAGTAAATATCTTATAAGAGATCCAGTATGACATGCTAATTTATTTACCTGTAATGTTTTTCTAATTTAAATTAATTTATATAAAATTTAATATAATAAAATATATATTTTTTACACTTTTATTATATATAAGGGTTGTTATATCAAAAATTTGAATAGAGTGAAGATATTAATTATTTTAAGTGCTTATTTATAGAAATAAGCATATATATTTTTAGAAACAAATATTATTGGTCAATTGGATTGAAAAAATTATATGATTTTAATTAAATTATATGATTTTAAAAATGTTTTAAAAAAATATATTTGAGTTGAAATATCTCAATCAATATTTGATCAATTTTAACAAAAATTAGAATTTGAATATTCATATTTTTAGCTATCGAATAATATAATAATCATCAAAATTTAATTACTGATTATTGAAATATAAGCGTTTTAATTTTGAATTAAAATTTAATTTTCATTTTGAAAAAAAAACTTTGAAATGAAATAACTTCATCAATTTTTATCTAATTTTAATAAAAAAATTATTATTTAAAAGATTTAATATTTGTTTATCAAATATTAAAAAATAATTAAAATTCAATAGTTAGTTATGGAGATATTAATATTTTAATTTTATATTTCAATTTCATTTTCAAAAAATTATATAATGAATATAATTTATAATATTGTGAGGGGTGTAACAGCGAGTCAGTCACTAAGAAAGGCAAAGTTTCGTATAACCTCGGTTAGGGTGAGTAATACTTAAGGTGAAGAAGGCATGTTTTGATTTGGGCGAGTATTATTCAGATATTTTATTATTCGTAATATCATGTGTGTCTTTATTAATTTTTCATCTATTTTTTTTATACATATTTTTATTTACAAGGGCTAGTGCGACTATACTTTTAAGAATAATAGTTAGGCTGAGTTTTAGATTACATAAGTTCTTTTATTACAATCCCTTCTTTCTTTTCCCACATTATATAATCGCGCACTGCTAACCAAGAACCAGTTTTCCTTGCGTACCATTCGTGACTATCAGTCACATGATATGCGATGCATCTTAACTTACCTCCTTACAATATATAATAATAATAATAATATTTTTTTTTATCCTTCATTTGTGAGTTTATCAGTTTTCTTACAAATGTCATATCCAAACATCTGGATTATAGCCAAATTTAGTTAGGTTGCATAAAGATGAAACCTCTGGTCTTTCTGATAATTGCGGGTTGAAAACAGATCAAAGCAGAAAAGATTGCATAAGGAAAGACTTCTGGTTTAACTCCAATAAAAGCCCATATTTCCTCCTGACATGGTAGACTCCATCATACAACATATTGGCAAGACATAATCTAATTTTGAAGGGAATGCTAATCTGGACACTATGCGAGAGCCTCTTCAAGGAATCTTTAATGACTTATTGATATATAGGAGTTGTGCCCTGCTTGGCATTTATATCTCTAGATTTGGTAGTATAATAGTTTAAGGAAAGTTCATAGTCATTATCAATAGTTTATCATTAATTAAGGAAAACTTTATTAATGTAAGAGTAGAGCAGACAACTCTAAAGATAATTAAAGAAAAAGTATAGCCTTTAAATATATGTTTTTTCAATATAAATAAATATAATAAAAATACATAAAGAATATATACATATAATCTTAGTGATTCTCCTGGAAGATTATATGCATAATAAATGAAATAATAAAGAAAAAGAAATAATATAATATAATAAATAAAATACTTTTTTTTTTTTATTGGGTAGCTTACACCTTGTTTATTAGATATTTGTATTTAGGTACATTAAATTTGTTTTATACAAATTTTTCCCTATTATCTATCTAATAAACTTGTTAAAAAAAAATCTTATCACGCGACTTATTGCCAAATACTTGTATATACTTAGCTAATCTGTCAAGGCTCTACTAGTCCTGATTAAAATTGTTATTAAATGAGTATATTTGTGTTCCAGTTGCATCAGTTCAATCTGGCGAAGTCTATTAGCTTGTTAGTTTCTTGAGTGACTACAGATTCTTTTCCTTTGTTTGGTTTTCTCCTTTCTTTTGCTCTGATACCATATTTTTTTTTCTTTTGGAATGATGTTGTTGTCTGTTTCCCATTTTGCGAATTTTAAGCATCGTAGTTTTCAGCTGTTTTCCAGATGTTTAAGAAATCTGTTGAAGATTTGTTTTATGCATTGTTGGTTTTCTTGAGTTGTGTATTTTTTAATAATTTGTGTTGTGCTCTGGGGCAATGCTCCCCTGGCTACGAAGTGAAGTATTTCTTTAGTCCATGTGCCTTGGTCTCTTTTGAGGTCTTTGTTTAGTTTGTTTTTTATTTTGGTTTTATTTCGACTGCTTACTTCTTCGTTAATTATTTAATTAAGATTTCTTAAGAGTTTCGGTTTTTTGTCTTCACAAAGCATGCTGTGAGTGTTTGTTTCTATTGCTTGGTTACACAGTATATATCTGTTGTTGGTGTACGTTGTTGCTGCTCTTTCGTGAAGTTTGTCTTTGGTTGGAAGTTCCAAGTTCCAAATTTTTAAACAGAAAGTGCGGGTGTTGTGATCCTCTTTGTTTGTTTTTCCTGTGGTGATTCTGAATAGGTGTCTGTATCTTATTGACTCTTCCCATGCAATGCTTTCTCTAACAGTAGGATTGATAGTTGTTAAATTTTTGTTGAGTATTTCCCATCCAATGATATGTTTTGTTTTGTTAATGTCTTTAATCGTTTGAGACATTGTATTGTCTATGATATTTCCTTATCATTCTGATATCCAGTTGACTTTTTGATTGTATATTGGCAGGAATTTTATTTTAGCTTCATGTGTTACGTTGCATGCTTTTTTGGCTAGTTGGTCGGCTTTATCGTTTTCTGCGATGGAGCTGTGAGCTTTGATTTTTTGCCATGTGACTGATAGTTTTTGTGTTTCTATTATGGTTACAATTGTGTTGATGATGTTCGCATTTTTCATTTTCCTGAGTGCTTGGAGGCTTGATTGTACTCTTTTGATACTACTGATGGCTGTCTGGCTATTACTGCAGACTATTATGTCTGCTTCAGCTGGCATCAATAAAAGTGCTGTAGTTATTGTTGCTAATTCTGCCCTTGTCGATGATGGGTATTGTGTGATTTTCCCTGGAAGTTGGTCTCTTCTGTGCCTTTGATGTGCCAACCAAAGCCTATTGTTTAATTTGTATTCATTGATCCATCTGTAAAGACTGTAAATTTTTTTAGTCTTCCGATTTTTGATCTGATCTCTAGTAATTCATTTTGTTTTGTAATGCTTGTTTGCATATATCTATTGATTACCAAGTTGTGATTTGTGTTTCTGTTAACTGTGACTGTGGGTGGTAATGAAATATTGTGGTTTTGAAATTTGTTTGCTATAATGTTATCGACACTGTTTGGAGAAACCCTAATTCTCTGTCTAAGAGATGTATCCTCTGTATTGCTCGTATTGATTTTGCTTTTGTGGAATGGTATGCATATTCCACTGTTTCTTTGTATCTGAAAGATACATTCTTCTTGTCTATGTGCAGTATCAATTATGCAACTCAGACATTCTTGGAATGGGGATCGATTGTCTATTCTAGTATAGTGTTGAGCAAAAATGGATTTCTGGTTGATTGTTTTCTTCCTGCTTATAACATTTTGTTTGTTTATATTTGTGATAATCTATTTGGTTTCACTTTTTGTTGCCTCCACTGATGTTTTGTACCTTTGTTTCATTGCATTTTGTGTTTTTTGTCTTGTTTCAATTAGTTCTTTAAGAGTTTTGCTTTTTTGAATTTCTTTAAACCAGTTTGGTTTCTTTGGTTAGGTTTTTTGTTGTGATATGTTATTTCTGCCCATGCAGCCAGCTAGGAGCCTGAGAAGTTTATTATTTGGTTGATAAACATTATATGGTTTTTTGCAAGTTGTTTTTTATGGGTATGGTACCAAAGAGGTCCCATTGTTTCTTCTATGGTTGTGTCTGTTTTAGGAATTGTTTTGAGAGATACTGGTGTGCCTGTGATTCTGAAATGTCCGAGAAGGATGATGATGTCATGTATAAGATCTTGTCTCATGGGAAGGAATGGGCTGGTTACTTGCATGCTAGTGACTAGTGTTATAGATCACCATTTGTTTTGTAGTTCTTGTAGTCTCATTCATGTAATCTGACCTATTATATATGGGTCGTTGATTCTTTTGTACCAGTTGTTTGAGTGCATTAGGATTTGTCTTTTCCAGATGTTGAAAATGCCATACTCTAAAGGATTGTAAAGAATCGAGTTGGGTACTGTTTTTACTAGACCAATTTTGTGTTAATAGATTGTATTTAGTGGTTTCATAAAATTGTTGCATTGTGTTTCTGAGAGTATGGTGTCTGAGAGCAGATATTTTATAGCTGGTATTAAGACTTGATTGTGTATGTATCTAAGCTGTTTGTCTATGGTAACTTTCTACTTATGGTGTTTGCGAATTTGTTGACTTTTTCTTTGATCAGATATTTTTGAAAGCTCTTTTTACCATTGCCTTCGATATAGATACCTAGAATTTATACTGCTTGATTTGATTTAAGGGCTGTAACTACTTGATCTTGGATGGTGATGGTATTATTGTGGTTTTTCTTGTTTTTGTTTATAATTGTAAGGTTAGACTTGGTTCTGTTTATGTTGATATTGTTGAGTCTGTAAAAGTTTATGCATGTGTCACAAATCTCTTGTAACTCTTGTTGACTTTGAGCAATGAGTGTTGTATCATCCATGTATGCTATGGTCGATACATGTTGAAGAGTTTTTTTGGGTGGTGATAATGGGTCTTTCCATTGTTTTGCTGTAAGTGTATAGCCTGTATAATTCTTGGTTAGTTTTGATATAAGTGGATCGTAGAAAATTCTTCAAAGGATGAATGAGATCGTGTCCCTCTGATCTAATCCATCTTCCAATGTATAGTTGGAAGATGGTTCGAAAGGTATTAAAATATGGTTTTCTCTATGGTCGCAGATGTTTAATATTATATTGGTAAATTTGTTTGGACATTTGATTCGAAAGAGAGCATGTTTGAGTCTTTGGATGCTGACTGAGTCATATGCTTTGGTCATATTTAAGCTTAAAATATATGCTGTTTTTGAGTTCTGTTTGCTGTCATCAATAATAGATTGTAGAATTTGGATTGGTGTTTGTGTGTTGCTTCCTGACAGAGCTGCTCAATTGTGTTGTGAGAGGATGAAGTGTGCATTTAGAATTGTTGAAAGTCTGTCCGTGAGAATTTTGGTAAATATTTTTCTTGTTGATTCAAGCAGAATGATCGGTCTTGTCATGTTTATGTTGTTTTTCCATGGTTTTGGTTTGGGTATCGGATATATACTTCCCTGCTTCCATTCTGTTGGGATCTCTTCTGTCTCCAAAATGGTGTTAAAAAGATCTGCAAAAAAAGTTATAGTTTTTGGTGTCAGCTTTTTGAGTACTATGTAAGGGATTCCAGAGGGACCTGTTGCTGATTTAGATGATCTTGATTTTATTGTTTTTTGGATTTCTTCTGGTGTGATTGTACTTGTGAGATTCTTGTACCAGTTCTTGTTTATTGATTTTTATGGTTTGTATTCTTTTTCTCATATGGTGTTCTTGATATCTTGAATGTCACATTTTTTGTTCCATTCTTGGTAGTGTTTGCTTACTCATTCTTTTATTTTTTGGGAATCTGTTATTATCTCTTCTTCTAGGTCTGTTAAGATTAATTTGTCTAGGATTATTTGTCTTTTGGGGTTATTGAGTAGGTTTCTGATCATTTGTTTTTTGTTTGTAGAAAAAAAGAGTTGCCTTTGTGTGATACGTTCTTGAATTGCCTCAGTTTGTTTGTTAGTATATATTGCTTTCAGAGTTTTTTTTGTGGGTGTTTTGAATGTTGGTAAGTTCATCCATTCAAAAAGTAATTTGTTTGTAGTCACCTGATACTTCAGGAATTTCAATTGAGATGTTGTATTTGTTTTTTATTTTTTTAATTTTTGAGTGAATTTTTTCCATAGTTGGCATATTTGTTTCTGTATTGTAGGAGAGTTTACATCCCAAATTTTTAAGCTTTGAAATTTATTGTAAAAGGTTATGTTGTGATCTGGGTGGTTTAGGCCCTGGTCTTTTTTCTTTGTACTTTTGAATATGTTTTGAAGATACTTGCAAGATTGCGTCTCTAAGAATGTTCCACTTTCTGTTTGCTGTATTTTTATCATTGCCTGTGTTTGGCCAGCTTGATTGCACTTGGTTTTCTATTTCTTGTTTCCATTTCTCCCATTTCTTGTTTTTTGTTTTGTTCCATCTATATCTGATGTTGAGTTGGGTTCTGATGTTGTTTCTGTTGTCTATGTTAGTATCCCAGTGTTGGATTTTGGCATGGATTGTGTGATGATCTGTTTCAAGGATTTCTTGATCTATTGTTTCGATAAATGCTTTTGTGTTTGATCAGAGGGTTGATGGAAACATTCATATCTGATCGATTCTGCTTTTGATTTCATCTGAGTTTTTCCATGTATGTTATGTACTGTATGGATTGATTTCTCTAAAAGTATCAATGAATTGGTTTGTGATTAAGCATTGTATTATTTCTTTGGTTGGTGAGAATCTTTTGTTATTTGAAAAGGAAGAGTTGGGCATGTCGATGCTTGGATTTGCAACCATGTTAAAATCTCTCATAATTAGGATATGTGCCTGTTGTGTGAGTACTTTGTTAATGATTTGTATGAGTTCTGTTGTGCATTGTTGATATTTCAGATGTGATACTGCTGATAGATAGGTTGCTATAATTTTGAGTTTTTGTTTATGTTTAAAAAGAAGGTTGATGCTAATTATTCTGTCTTCCCAGCAGTATTTTTTGAAGATATGTTTGACGAGTTGGTTTTTGATAGCTAAGCAGGTGCCAAAGCCCTTAATTTGTTCACTGTTTCCTGTTCAAATTAGTGTGTATTCTGGGATTTTGATATATTGTTCTTCTTTTGTCGATAAGTTAGTCTCTGTTAATATAATGATGTTCGCTTCTGATTTCGTGATCCAATCTATCCATAGATTCATTTTGAGTGGATTAGATTTCAGATCTCTAGTGTTTACTATTATAGTATGCCATTCTTGTGATGTTATAGGTATGTGTTTGTGTGGTACTGTTGGTGCTTGTTGGGTATTGCGAGATGTATTAGTTGTAGTTTCTGTTGGTATTTGTTCAGTTGTGGTTTCGTTGTTGGGGTAGTTTCTCGTTTCTATTGTTGTTGCTGTTGTATCATTGATGGATGTTTCAGAATCTAACCATGTTAGAATGTTTTCTATTCATTCATTTGTTAAGAGATTCGTCTCATCTTTTATTGAAATATATGCTTTCAGTACATGAGATATTACAGTAGTACCAACCCATAAATACTATGTCTAGGCTAATTTGCTAGCTAATCCCTACTAAACTTTTAAAGGCATTGTCGCATATATCCAACAAGTATTTTAACTTATCTATATATTACTAGCTATATATCATTTAACTTAATGCTATGTATAACTACTACCTAAATCTGAGTGGTTCACAATGCCATTCTGTTTTCGGAAAGATGCGTGAATCCATCTTAATTTTTCCCAGAACAATTTTATTAAAAGTATTCTGGTTATCAAGCCATCGATTACAGTATCCTGAATCCTGGTTTTCAGTCCTTTGGAGTGGTCCATGGTTTTCACCTCCCATCAAGGCCTCCCGATAGTAAAGTCTGTGAAACCTGACACAGCCAAATGCTTGATTAATATCCTTTAACGCAACTGTTAGGAATCCTTCAGAGATACTCTACCAGTTTGGGATCTACTCTTCTTATTACCTTTTATGGCAACGTAATCATGTCGGAGATAATTCTAGTCAATTTCAGACATTCGATCATATCACAATCTTCTTATAAACCAGTTTTTCTATAATTAGAAGCATCGGTTATTATATGATTAGGCCAATGGCATACAAATTCCCACGTGATTTTTTCAGGAAATCACATTAGCCCCCTAATGGAATTGAACCTGTAGCTTGTGATACAAACCTATGGTGCTCTAACCACTGAGCTATGAACCCATAGATATAATAAATAAAATACAATATTAAACAAATACATTAATAATATCCTATTATCCTTTTATGTCAAATAGTAATTAATAACACATATTAATTGGTAATTTCTATGTCTATCATGTTAGAATTAATAATTACTATAAGTTTAGGTTTTCGCGTCACTTTGGAGCTTCGGGATCAGCAGATGTGATGTGACTTCGTATATGTGTTTTAGTTTAATCATTAGTGTTATTCTTCTAGAGGTCAGAATCCTTAATTATTGAGAAATTGATGTTGACAATGTTTTTCTAGCCAATAATAAAATATATTACTCTTATTAAAATACTTATAGTTTCTTAAGAGCATTTGAGAGGTTATTACCTGACTTTGAGGAGAAAATTGGGGTTTCGGTCAGACGTCTATAGATTTGTTACATTCTCTTCTCCTTAAAAGCATCATTGTCCTCAATAATAATTATGCTGTTGTGTCTCCCTTGTGTACGCCTTTACTCTATAGTTTGAAATCTTAATGCCCAAGAATGATAGTGAAAGTCTTGTGATGGTGGTTGTATTGTGATCAAGTTTCTGATTTGATTGTCAATTTCTCAAGATTTATTGATACACCTAATATATACAAGTCTTGTATTAACAAACTTAGCATTTGTGTATGCTCACAGTCATCTCATTATGTTCATGATATCACTATTCACAGATTTTACTCAAGGTATAAGGTTAGCTACTCCTTATAGACTCAAGTTTCTCTATAATGGAATAAGATTTTGATTGTTTCAGATTTAATTATTATTCTAAACCTTATATTTTGTGATAGAACTAGTTTACAGTGTGTGTGGTGTCTTGATAATATCATTATTACTTCATTCTATTGGTTGGTTTGCTTGTTAAGACTGTGATAGAGATAAGATTTATCTATAGATTCATGATTCTGATGATAATAGTGATGATAATAGTGATAGTGATATGTCTCTATTTCCTAATTACATTGTGATTTGTCTTGGTAGGTCTTAAAATTTCTTTTTAGAACACTTCCTTAATAGTGTTCTATTTTCTGATCAGCATTCTATTCTTTGATCGGTAGTCTTGATATATTGTCATAATGGCAGTATATAAAAAAAATAGTAACTTAAAAAAAAAAGATTTTTTTTATATATAAATATTCTACACTGATTCATATTACTGATTTGTTTTCTGCTTTTAATTCTGTATTCATCGTTAATAGGTGATCTTGGATCGTTTGTTCATCATTGTGATATAGTTTCATAACATCTGTTATTATCATGTTGGAGCTTGCGGCATTCGTCATTGGTCTTGATCGTAGAGTATGTCATTATTGCCGTGGCTCTTTCTCATTTCCCCCATACTTACCCTCTGTTGTTGTCCTAGTTGTTATCCAGTAGGTCTTGTTCTTTTGTGGTTCGTGATTTGGCAAATTCAGCATTCCTTCTGGTGATTTTCTGTCGTGATCGTGGCATTCATCATTCCCGTCACTAGTGTCATTGAAGTATCATATGCAGTAAGTATGGCTCAGTTGTTTGTGCTGTTCTTGAATATTTCTGCTGGTTTTTTTTTTTCCACAGGTCTCTTTGTCATTTGGTGTTCGCGATATTTGATGTGCATAGTGATCTTAATTGGTTAAAATTTTTTCAGTCGATTGGTTGTTTTAATTATAATCAATTAGTTGCAACTAAAAATCTCTATACTCTAATTGGTTAATTTCAAACTTTCCAACTAACGATTTGTAACACTAGCGTGATAATTCTTTGTCGTAGCAAATCTTGGTATCAT
>CAJVPV010000977.1:0-17956 GCA_910591835.1 Acaulospora morrowiae
CGTCGCGTAATGCAAAATTCCCAAACTTCTACAAACTCTGCGCCCATCAATCATGCATGATTGATGCATGACTGATGTCCCATGCGGCACCGCGCCGGACCCCACATGTCGCGTCATATCCCCCTACTATAATTTTTATGCTAACAATACTTAAAATCCATAGACCTTGCATTCCTTAAATACTGGCAAATAGCCCAGCTCCTTGAATACAGCTTCAACTTCTTCATTGATTCAACATCCAAGAAACTTAACTATCAAACCTTGTTCCTCAAATATAAGAAAGCTATTAAAAATAAACTTTTCTAATTATTCACTTTATTCAATCTTGTTTTTATCTTAATTAAAATTAAACTTCCATATACAATTCCCATTACCTCCTTCAAATACACAGCCAATGTGGTCAGCAATCTCAGAGCATATTATAACTTTGATTGGCTTTCCATCTTATTTTTTATGCAAAGATCAATCATTCTGAATAACTTCACAAATCTCAAACCTGAAGTTAAGTCACTATTTTTTCTAATCAAGCGAAGCAATCTCAGAAATCTCAAAAAGCTCATCAATCAATTAAAAGAATACTATCATGTTCTTGCAAAACTATCTGACTCTTACTTCAGACTCTTATCTTCAAAAGAAACATTATCCCATTTTATATGGATTTACTTTTTGAATTAGTCCATCACTTCCTAGTAAAGAACAACTCTGATACCATTTACTCAGTAGCAGAATTCCTTACATCAAACAACTTTGCTGTCAGGCATTTTCTATTAAACTATATTCAAGTTAAACAGCCACTCCTACCAGCACATTAGTACAGCAAAAACAATGTTATCTTACTCCCAATTCAATTACAAGAAAAGATCAAAAATCCCATTTAATCACTTAAGCAAAAATTCTTCTTCAAGCTATCATTGAACCAAAATAAATACAAGAAAATCTAATTTAGGATAAAAGACCACACATCCTAGATACAAAGACATCCTTAAAAATCAACTCAATATTACTTATAAATACCTCCACGGAAACTTATCTACCTTCTTACAAACAATTAAAAAAATCAAAGATACCTATTAGGATCTAATCCCACACAAATGGATCTTATCTGTTCTCTCAAGTCTACTATTAATAACTGAAGTAAATGAATACTTTAAAAAATTCAATATTAATATAACACTCCTACTAATTGAATACCAATAACTAACTAGTGCTATAAAGTTACTCAAGACATTCTTCTACTTTGACAACCTTCCATTAGCTTTTATTATCAAAAATGAGTTATTTGACCCAGGACTGACTCTTTTTTTCCTTGTCTCTTTTAATAATGTCTCAAATGTATCAATTTAACTTTACACACTTATTTACAAATGCCTCCCCTTATTCAAATCCTCCCATAAACATTAATAACCTTCTCACAATATCAACACTCAATATAAAAGGCCTAAACCAATTAGGAAAACTTAATGAAATTGTCAAATCTATCAAAAATGAAAGAACAATTTTTTGTTATAGAGAAATTAAAGCCACAGTTAGTAACTCACTTCCAAGCAGATTCAATGACAAAATAATTATCACAAGCAAACCAAATCTTTCAGCCAGCAATAGCACATGTATGATCTTAACCAAAGAAATTTCAAGTTACATTTTCAATACTTTCATTGAAAATAAATATTGATATACAGCTCATCTAAAGTTCAAGCCCAAAACTAATATCATAATTATATCCATATACCTGCCTTATGTCAAAACAAACTGAATCTCTGCCACCCATTTACTAAAGCAATTCATGAAGCTAAACCATATCAAACATTTAATAATTACAGAAGATTTCAACTTCTACCTAAAAGAATTACTATAAATTAACATCCAGACATTCAATTCATATACAAATTGTTCACAAACTTAGTCAATATAGGCAAAGTCTTTAATAAAGAGCATATCTACATACATATTATAGGCACAAGTGCCTCCAGAATAGATCAAACCTGGATATTAACAAACTTAGTCAACAAAATCTTGAGTTACAAAGCAACCAATTAAATATTCATTTCTTCAGATCACAAAATAATTACAATAATTCTGGACTGGTTTAAATACAAGCCCAGCCAAATCTTGTTCACTACCAAAATCTTTCAATTCAACAAAGCCATAAAAGAACAAGTAGAATCAATGTGAGAATCTATTGAACTTGCCTACTCAGATGTTAATTTACTATCCTGGAAAGAAATAAACCTAATAATCAAAAATGCCATAAAAAACAATATATTATCAAAGAAACTAACAATACCAATCACATTAGGGAAAGTTTTTCCCCATTATAACACTAACAATCAAGGCAACAAAAAAAGCAATAATAAATCTTCAAAGAAACAAATTAATTAACAAACTATTACATCTTGTCATTACAATTCTCAACAAAATCATTGACTACCTGCTTACTATTAAAACCTTAAGAAAAGCCTTCAAAATACTACTCAATGAAAAAATGTCAAAGGCTAGAGAAGGCCATAAAAGAAATCAGAGAAAGAATAGAAAAAAATTATTACAAATTCTGAGAAAAACGTAAAGAAACAATAAAAAAGGCATTAAAAGATCTCAAACCATCCCTAGATCTTTCAATTCTCTCAAATGGAGAAGAATTACATAATGACCCTGATATACTTATCAAAATTATAATAATTATTTCAAAATTTTTTTAAAATGAAACCATTTATTCTTGATCAAACTTGGAATCAGAAATATATGCCAAAAGCCTTTCTTCACAACAACACTTTTGACAAAATTATTTCTGAAATTACTCTTGAAGAAATTGACAATGTTCAATCCAAGCTCCCAAAACAAAAGTTACCTGGCCTAACATTAATCCCATAAAGTCTGGATTAATTTAGACCCAAATGCAAGAAACATAATTAAAAATCTCTTAAATCAAGTTCTTAACTCTAGCAATTCCTTAATTTACTGAAAACATTCTATAGTTACACTATTGTCCAAAAAAATTATCTAGTTCTATGAATTCACAGATACTTGACCAATATCTTTAATTGAAACCAGTAAGAAAATTTTCACAAAAATAATTGTAAAAGGGAAACTGTATGGTCACATGAGTGCATGCAATAATGATTCCAAAAATAAAAATCTGGGGGAAATGAGATATCTATAGTTTATTTCTTTTCTTTGATTTCATCATTTTATTGCAGATAGTTAAGATAGTTAAGAAATTAGATATAGCAGTGATAATTTAGATAGTTGATATATTTGATATAATTTTTTGAGACTAGCATATATATAAGCGAGAAAAAAAGTCTAAATAAAATTAACAAACTGCTTAACAACTATTTGTTCAACAACTATTATACAAATGTTTGACATTTGAAGGTGAAACTGCGACCATAAAGGAATTTGGAAGAGTTTCAAGTAGTTGATATTGTGAATGTCCATTGCTACAACAGGAACTTTGATATAGTTGAGTAAATAAATATGTATGCTAATGAATAGAAATTGAAGTTTATTTTATAGAAAGAAGAAGAATACTCAGATCAAATTATTATGCCTCAACCTTAAAAAACTAAGTATTAGAGAGGACTTTGAGAGCCTCCTCACATAATCAACAACAGAATGTCAGATATTATCTATAGAAAGAAAATCCTCTCAAATAACACCTTTGCAGGTCTCAAAAACCAAAGCATCATGGTATTAGAGTAAAGTTGAACCGATTAGGCTGCAAATACGATTTTTGCATATCACATCTAATTAGAGGCTTAATCATGAAGTAGATTTAGTAAGCATAAAGTTTAAAATTAGAGTTACAACCATTATAAGTCTGGAATAGTCTATAGAAGTGAATTACGAGGATGATGTCACTATAAGCAAAAAGAGAAGGGTCATAAATAAATAAATAGATAGAATGAGATAAAAGAGCATGATACTTAACTAATGCGACACTTAACTTACCTGACACTTAACTAATGTAACACTTAACTTACTTGATACTTAACTAACATGACACTTAACTTATCTGACACTTAATTAACTAATAGCAAAAGAGTGTGCGACAGTTAATTAATTAAAACCAATAGAGTTAGGAAAAAGGAGTGCAAAATAAAACAAACCATTTTTAAATTAAGATATTCTTTTTTAGGCTGTGCGATAGACATTGCCTTAAAATGAAAAAGCTACCTGAATCAAGTACTCATCACAAAAGAGGAAAACACCAGGGTTCCCAGGAAATAGAAAAGTGGGAAGGTCGTCAAGAAAACATAGCGATGGAAAGAGAAGGAAAAGAAAAATTAGGAAGAGTACCCCATTTTGGCCAAGTCAATAATACATGTCTCAAGGAAGCTTTACTGAATTTACTGTGAACATGATGTGAGTCTACAACAGAAGCAACAGACTTGCCAAAAATAATCTCAACAATGGAGACTCTTGTCATTATATTTTCTAATTTAGAAATTACTAACAATCTTAATAAAGAACATTGGGTTGCCTCTTTTGATATTTCAAAAGCCTTTGATTTCATAAATCTAAACAGCCTGGAAGCTACCTTAAAACACATAAAAGTCTTCCAACAAATAATTACTCTTATCCTAATCTTCTACAGAATAATACAGTAAACTCAGTATAATTACTTATTATAAACTAATAGATCCAATTATAATTAACAATTGAATAGATCAAGAAGAAACACTTGCCCTCTTCTGTGAACAATCTTCTATAACCCAATGATTTCTAAAATTTCAAGTAAACTGTTTGAAAAAATAGTATTCTTTCTTATATGAATAACATAGCTCTTTCAAGCTATAATCTATCTTATCTCCAGAAAGTGACCAACATTTTCTACTTCTTTTTTTTTTTTATCGCAAATGGGCATTAAATATAAGGCTTTTATTAAACAATTGTTTGCTGCCATTACATTAATAGTCTTTGTAAAATACAAATTAACTATAACCTATTGCAACTTAAACTAGTTTTATTTACTTACACCAAGGAGGTGGGCTCAATAGAACTAGTGATAAATGGTTAATACCCATTCAAAATGATGATATTATGGCTGGAGTGAAAATAGATTTGTTAGTGTAATTATGATTTAATTCTAGAAGATCTAAAATTTTTTGAAATACTGAATTGTTATTGTTATTATTATTATTTGTTGTATCATTATTATTCCTTGACGCTACAGTTTTTTTCCACTTGATTCCAGAGGAAAGAGAGGTACAAGCTGTTTCTGACCTCTGTTTCCAAATCTTGTATAGAATTTTTAAAGCCTTATTCGAAATTTCTGCTCTTTTTTTGATTAGATTAAATGGAGTATGGTAGAAGCCTATAGCTAGATTGAAGATAATTTCACTTGTAAGGTTAGAAATAGTAAAGTTGAAATTTGCTGGATGGAGATCTTTTTCAAGTTGGTTTGTGAGAAGCTGTGCCAGTTTGGGTTTCTTTTTGTTGATATATTTGAGTATATTATAGCAATTGAATATATGATTGATAGTTTCAGAAAAGGCATCATACCGGAGGCAAAGATCATTGTTATAGAGGATAAGATAGCACTTATACAGTTTGGATCTTGTTGAAATTTGATTGATGATGAGTTTGGTTCTAAAAGTGGCAAGTGCTCTGTACTTTACTTGATCAAGTTTCTTAATTTTTTTGTTTGAATTGATAATAGTTTCCAGGTTCTCCAAGGATTGGGATTTGAGTACAATAGTTTGGCTCAACAACAAATTAAAAAGATTTGTAAAATGATTAACAAATTTGATCCAATGTGTTATGCTAGTAGCACACATTTGATTTATTAAAGGTGAAGGGCTGTAAGTTGAAGGAGTTGTTAGGGATGTTTGAGTTAAAGAAGTATATAAAAAATTTTGAGATGAATTTGCTTCAGGGGTGTTATTCTTATCATTTTTGATCCAGGTAATGGCTATATTTTTGTGAAAACAAAGCTGATTAACTTTTAAAATAAATCTGCAAAAGGAAACTTTTATTTGTCTGTTAGGATACTCAGGAACTGAACGATTTGGAAGATGATTCAAATTGATTTGGACTTTTGAATTGTCAGGTATATTATGGATAGTTTCGGTCAAAATAGGCCAAAAAAAACCCCATAGGTTGGAAGACAAGTCATAGAGAAGGAGAGAAATGATATAATGAATTAAGAGTGAATTATTTTTTTGAAGGATTTTAAGATCAATAAAATCTTTTGAATCTTCTGTAGGTGGAAAGATTATTATCTGAGGAATATTTAATGGTGGGGGAGTCAAGGATTCTTTTAGTTCTTCAATATTATTAAGTAGGAAAGGAGAGCCAAGCCTTTTGACCATCCAAGTTGATTTCAAATCTTTGATATCTTTTGTAATTAAACATGATTGATTGATGCAGTTGCAAGGGGTTAAAAGTTTTTGATTTGTTACTGTGAAATGTGAACCTTCGATAAAATTTGAAACAATAGCATTTTTGCGAGTTTTTATGAATTCTATATTATTGTTGGCTAAAAAAGCCCTAAAAGAAGATTTGATATTGTTTAGAGGTAATGTATTTCCAACAATTTGGGGGTCATTGTTAATAATATTTTTAAACCAAGAGGAAATAGAACCCTGAGTGATGAACCCTCTATGTGTATGAAGCTCATCCCAGGACAATTTAGTTGGATAATTGAATATTAAAAGATCTTGAATAATTTTAGTGTTTGACTTTGAAAGTGCGAGAGCCGCTAACTTGGAGATTTTTGTTTGCAACACGATTGAGTATTCATGATTAATATTGTTGAAGGGCAAGGGGATGGGCAGATGTTAATTCTATATCTTTTTGCCAGAAGAGTTGTAAGAGTTAACCAAGATTCGCTAAAGTGCTGAGGTTTGCAAATTGGACAACACCAAATGGCATGAGCTGCTTATATAGAGGCAATTTCTTTTTTGATATAAGGGAAGGTTTTTTCATTATATAATTTGAAGGTAAGGAGTTTGATTGCTATTAAGTTTCTTTTATTCTAGAGATTGACTATATCTAAGCCAGCTTGAGAGTGTAAAATTTTGTTTGAAAGAGTACGCTCTATCCCTAGTTTACTTTTAATTGCTTTATTTATTTTGGCTTGAAGATAGGTTATTTTATTGTCACTCATGATACTGATTTGGATTGCATAGTCAAGCTATGCTGGAATGATCCAGTACACTGCTTGCCTAGTGATAGAGCCATTCCAATCTTTTTGGCTTGTGATTGCTAAGGAAAAGTTGATGATTTTATCCTTGAGTTTAAGTTTGATTGTATAAGAGAATGAGAAACCTGAAAAATAGATGCCAAGATATTTAATTGACTCATTATATGGTTTTGGTGTAACAGATTCATCTTCTACAAGTAGAATTTGTGTTGGATGATGAGAGCTAGATTTGAGATTGGTAATAAGATTGGTTTTCTTTTTATTATAACTGATTGTATTAAGGTTCAAAAAGAAACAAAAAATATTGGTGGCATTTTGAAGATCTTGAATGTTATGACTGAGAATGGCCACATCATCCATATATGCCAAAATAGTAGAATGAAAATGGAGAGTATTTGAAATTTTAGTAATCATTGAATCATAAAAAACAGTCTACAAAAGTGGAGAGAGGGTTTCGTCCTGATCAAGACCATGACTAACTTTAAGAGGGTTGGTTAAGTTATAGTGTGTAATAATTTTGAGTTCTCTATCTGTCAGTAGATTAAGGATTAATTTAATAATTGATAAAGGGACTTTGATGTACAAAAGGGCTTGATGGAGACTTTTTAAGTTGACTGAGTCAAAGGCCTTAAAGATGTCAAAGGAAGCGATCCAAAGTTTTTTATTGAGGTTTTTTGCTGATTCTAATTCAGAAAAGGTAATGAAAATTAGTTCCATGATACTTTGGTTTTTTAAACCGGCAAAGTTAAATTTTGATAGGATATTGTGAGTTTCCATAGCATTAGCAAGTCTTTTGTTAAGAATTTTTGTGAAAATTTTTCTGCTGAACTCTTTGAGAGAGATGGGCAGGTGTTCGCAAGATCATGTGATCAGGTGATTTTTTTTGATAAAAGGGTAATAACTGATTGTTTCCAGTAATGTAGTGGAATGGGTGTGTTTAATATATTGTTAAATAATTTGTTGATACATTGTAGAGTATTTTTTCAAGATTGCACTACACTTCATAAGGTATTAGGAACAAGCCAGGGGCTTTATTTTTGGGGAGGTCTTTTAGGGCTTCGCTAATTTCCTCAGAGGTTATGGATTTAGTTGAGTTGTTAAAGGCATCATATGGGATTTGTTATAAGGGTTGGTAATCATTTATCCACTCGTTATTTAAATTGAAGGGTTTTGTTGTAAGAATGTTTTTAAAATAGTTGATAATAATTTCATTAAGTTTATCAGGGTCGTCGATTAATTGTTTACCATCAGATAGTATAGTCAGAGTTTTTATAGACTTGAAATTGGTCAAGATTTTAGAGACAACTTCCATGCAAATGTTGAGAGTTTTGAGAAATTTTTGTTGTTTCGAATGTTGTATATTAATCTTTTTATTGACTTCATAGCTATGGTATACTTTTGTAGAAACTTTTTGGGCTTTGAAGGGTTTGCTTGATCTCTTTTTGAAATGTTTTTATCCATGGTATTTTTTATGAATATGTTTAAATCTTTCCAAGAAATGTTAGGTAAAGTAATAACACCCAGTTCAATTTCCTCTTTTAATAATGAAATTTGTTCGTTTGAAGTCTTGTAGAACTGAAAAGTTTTTGTGGAGTAAGAAATTCTGTCTGGTTTGTATTTGAACCAGTCCAAAATAACTGTAATTTGTTTATGGTCTGTTTTAGTAGCTATTTGGTTATAGACTTTGTAACTCATGACTTTGCTTGCTAGATTATTAGAGATCCAAACTTGATCAATTCTTGATGTACTGGTAGAGGTAAAATGTATATATTTATGTTCCTTGTTAACAACTTTTGCTACATCTGTGAAGTTGTAGAGATAGTTATATATTTGCCTTTTGAAGGGTGATATAGAGGCATTAATTGATGGGCAGATTTGGGGAAAGAATTAAAATCTCCTGCAATAATTATGTGTTGCTTATTGTGTTGCCTAATAAAATCTCTAATTGATTTTACTGCTTTTTTTCTCGACGAGGGATCATGAGAAAGGTAACAGGAAATTATGATAACATCCACCTTAGGCTTGAACTTTAGATGAATGGTGCATCAGAATTCATTTTGTATATGGGTTTTAAATATGTGATTTGAGATTGCTTTGGAAGTAATTATGCTTGCACCACTGCTAGCAAAGATATTGGATTTACTAGAAATAATAGTTTTGTTGTTAATTTTAGTGAAAAAAGGTTTACTTTGGAAGTTTTTTGTTTCAGAACAGCACACAATGGCTCTGTTATTAATAATATTGTTAACCAGAGCAATTAGTTTTACTTTGTTATTGAGGCCAGACACATTGAGAGTTGAGATTGTAATGAGGTTTTTGAGAAGTGGATGGGGGATTTGGGTAATTGTGTCACTGATGGAGTGGAGTTTGTAAGAGTTGTGATAGAAGGTATTTGATATGAGGGACTGATAGAAGTATTAAGGGAAATAGAACTAGAATTATGACTTAAGGAATGATTTGAGTTGGACAAGCTTGATGTCATTATAAAAGTTTGGATAAAAGAGTCATCAAAGGTTCTGGTAACTCGTCATCAATAATAAAATTATCTGGAAGTCTTTTTAAGTGAAAGTGATTACTAAGGATTTTAATGTTGTCACTGAGAAGAGAGTTATCTTTCAATGGGAGGATAAGTTTAATATTTTTCTCTGCAAGTATTTTATTAGCCTCAATTAAGTCTGGAAGGTTTGGTAGGAGAGGTGTAACCCATTTTCTTGGGATTTGTCCGTCATATTTTCTTTTAATTTTTGCAATTGTTTGTTTAAAATTGGGTAAGTTTTTGTTAAGTTGATCTTTAGATATGTCAAGCTCTGCTGCAACTTCAGTAAAGTCCAATAGAAATTTTGGTTTGTCTGTTTGAACCAAGCCATCCTTGATCCATTCTGAACCAAGGGATAGCTTTTAAAGGAATTTTGACTTAAAGGATTTGATTAGGTTGTTTGCTTCCTCTTGTGTAGATGCTGGCAAAAGCATTTCATTATTTTCACTATACCAATGTGCTGGAGGTAGGGGATGTTTTACCCTTATGTAATCCAAGGGAAGGCATTTTACAATATAGTTATTATTTCGAAGCAGTTGAACACCTCTTTTGAAATTTTCAATGCTGCTATCAACTGGAAACTGTTTGGCTAAATGTAGAGATAAGTCCAGGTATGTTGGAGATAATATAAGTTTAGATGGAGGTAGTTCAAAATAAAACTCTAGTAATTTGTTGGAAATGTAGTAAAATTCTCTAAGCTTTTCAACTCTGGGTTTAAGATCGGTGAGTTCTTGTCTTTCCTTTCTGTAAGGAAAATAGGTGGTGTCCTACAGGTTTGAGCTCTCTTGGATCATTGGGAGATCAGGTTTTTTAACGAAATATGAGAGAGGCAACAAGTCGAACTTATAGAAAGCTCTTAAGCTTTCTGTGACCTCACTGGTATCTTTGGAAAGAACAATTGCAATTGCTTTGGGAAGGCAAATCTTTATTGTAGAGGGAATGTCATTTGGATTGCTGGAAAGCTTTGATAAATTCTTTTGAATAAGATCTTTGCAAAGATTGTATAATTCATGATAATCAATTTTTTTAAGCGTTGGGTCCAAGAAGAAATTGAAACCATATTCCAACAGTTGAGCAACTTGCCAGAATTTTAACAGAGTTAGATCAGTGGATCTGAGGTAAGCAACAAAGAGAGCTTTGTTGATAATTACTTTAATTTTTTTCTTGGTTACTCTGGTGATATAACCAAGATTGTTTGCTTTAAAATAGTTATTGTGAAACTTCTTCTCAATTTTTTCATATTCTTTTTAGTATTGCCCTTTGATTAATTCTTCTTTTGCAAAGGTTCTAAAAAAATCTCTGTCTCTGTATTTGATTTTAAAAAAGATTCCCCTAAGCGAGGTTCTTGGTATACCTGTTGGTTCGTTTTTAATTTTAATAAAAAAGTTAACAATAGACTCGGCAGTTCTTTCACAATGGTTAAGTTCATTACATAGTTCAAGGATTTTGTCCTGTTTATTTGGGGCAGATATGTTTCTGATGTTATTTGGGAAGGTAAGTAAATTGATAGGAGTAGCCTCAAGGTGTTCATTGGTTTCATCTGCCCAAGAAATTTGAGAGGATTCAATGGTTTCTACTAATTGGCTAGGGAAAGGATGTTTATCAATTTTCATTTCAATGCTAGTGTTAGGTTGCATAGACACGAATGGATTATTTTGAATAGGATTATGCACAGTACATGCATCTGCATGTGGACTGATTAGATCTACGTTGTGGTCAGGGGATGCTGCATGAAGTGTTTCAGGAGGACAATTGTCCTGCATTTTATTGTCATCAATCATTGCTTCATTTGGGGCAGGAGTGCTTGGAGGAGGTCTAGGCATTTCAGTTTTTTGTTTTAGAGAAAAAGTGTTGTCAGAATTTGAGAAGATAATGTCGAACCTATTTCAAGAAATGTATAATTTGTAATTTAGGTGTTTTTTTATTATTTCCTTTATTATTTCAGTTCTGTCTTTGTCAATAATTTCAAAAATGTTTTGAAAATCGAGGAAGGCATTGAGGGAGTCTGCTGGCATGGGATTCAAGTATGCAATATTGACCAATGTAGTAGGTGTGGAAATTCTGGTTCTCTGATAGATTTCGAAGGTGGCAATAATAACTTCAGGTGTTTCAGGTCCTTCAGTAGTGGAGCGTACTGGTGTGAGCCATAATTGAGGAGTATTGTCAAGTTTTGGAAGTTTAAAGGTGGAGTTTGGAGGGGAGACGGTAATTTTGTTAGTTTTTGTATTTTGTAAATTATGACGGCTTCAGGTTTTTGAGTATCAGTGATAAGCACATCCAGGAGAATATGCTCATGGTTGCTAGGTTGGACCTTGGAGGAGGAAGGCCCTCCAGGATCTTTAAAGGTTTTTTTTTGTGAAGAAATTTTGTATTTTCTTTTATAGTAATTTTATTCAGATGCGAGTGCTAAGCAGAAAGAGTTTTTATTTTCTACTTCTTTCTAAAACTGAATTATATTAAATGCAACAAAAAAAAACAAATCTTATTACAAACCTTAGGCCTTTATATCTAAACAAAAAACAATCTTTGCTATTTGAAGATGAAAATATTCAATCTAAACTATTCAATAAAGCAATAAAGTATCTTAAAATATTTCTTTCAGGAAAATCCTCATCCTTGACCATAAAACAAAGGCTTAAAGAAAAAGTTTTAAACTTCATAAGAGCTATCACAATACAAAAAACCTGAAATGGCTCAATTACAAAACAAATATCCTATTGGATAATCCCAGCTCAATTAGAATATGCCATACAAATCTTTATCCCAACAAACAATGAAGTCAACTTTTTCCAATTCAAATTCAATAAAGCAATTAAGGCAAAACTAGATATTAAGCATACAATCTCAAATAAAATTCTCTATTCAAAGACAGTTCTTGATATAGTAAAACTTTAAAACAGAAGAGATACTATAGTAATAAAACTTTTAATCTCAAAACTCATTAATCCAATGACTCACCAGACAACAGTTCAGAAAATCTGATCATGTAACAATTGGGTCCTTAACCTGCCATATAACTTGAATACATGCTATGATCGCCAGAGGTGCTGATCATTTCAAACATATAGGTTTCGCAAGAGATAAATAGTATTACTAATAGTATTTATACTAACATTACTATATATTTTTTTCCCCCTCAGCGAGACCAAATTCACTTTACTTTATTTATTTATTTTTTGTTTACAAAATTTGTAATCTAAATAAACTATTACATATATAGTGAAATCTACCTATGAGATAGTGGCTTGCCACTGGAACTTGTCTCTAATTCCCTTGGGATATTAGCTACAGAGGTTCAAGCCAGCGTGCCTAGACTACACTGGTGGTCTTTAAATAATTTTAATGTAATATAGTTATCAAAGAACTGACTTTTGTGTGTAATATGTCTTTCCATATTGTGAAGCCATGTTTCTGTGGCTCGAGCTAGTTTTGTTGTGTCTTTGGTATTTTGTTGCCTTGTATATCTTGTACCTATACTTCTTTTATCTTGTACCGTTATACCTTCTTTTTTTTCCCATTTTTGTACTTCTTTATTTCTTATTTTCCATGCATTTATAACTTCATTCCTTATTGATCAGATGATGCTATAGCTAAAGATGAGTTCCTAAATTATTTGCGAGGACATAATTCAAATGTCCCTTACTATTAAAAATTTTCATTTCTATATGAAGGAATAAAAAAAACTACCTACAAAGGTTCTTTATAGTTTTAAGCATCTATACAAATCATTTCTGGAATTATGTCCCTATTGAAGTAAAGAGCTAGGAATTATGTCCTCTAGGGGACGTGGACGTAAAGGGACGTAAATTTTATATGCTAAATACTTTAGGGACCCATCTTTAGCTATAGCATGTCTTTCCTTTGTTTTTTCCTGTCAGCTTTCCGATGATTTGAGTTATTTTTTTTGTTAATATTTCCCGCCTAATTAGCATCATGTTGAAAGTGTTCTCTGGTAATGCTTTTTTAATTTTTTCTTTTAAGTTTGTCACGTTTGCATCTTCTTTTTTCCTTTTGGCAATTTCTTGTATGGTATTTTTGATGAAGCTTTCATATAAACTTGCTTTATCTTGATGCATTTGGATTGCGTGATCTATCGTTTCAGGCTCATTACATTTGATGCACTTGTTGGTTTTATATACCTCAGGTTTTTTTTTGTGTAATTCTATCATTGTTGGAAGTTCATTGTTTAGTAGGCGAAAAGCATTGCGTCTTTCTGTGTGGTCTTGAAAGTCTGTTTTTCCTTTCGTAATACTGTCTTTTGTATTTGCTTTCCATGTATTTGGCCAATCAATCTCTCGTGCTTCTAGCCTATCCAGCCAGCTTCTATGTCTGTTTTGTGTTGCCCATATGCTTGCCCATTTCGTGCGCCTGTTGATTTTCAGGAATGATTTTATGTTTGCATTGATTATACTGTTCCCCCATTTAAAACATGCTCTGATTTTTGTTAGTGCACTTATATTTATGCTTATACTTTCAGTATTGTTTTCCTTTCTTCCTTTATTGGCTAGTTGATCTGCCAGTTCGTTTAGTTCGATTCCTGTGTGTGCCTTGACTTTTTCGAAATCAGTGAGTCCTTTTCTTTCTTTTATTTTTTGTTGAATATAGGTGATGTTTATTAGTGCTGCATAGTTAATTATATTGTTTCCTGTTAGATCCTTGTGAATGTTGTTCAGTGTTGTTTGGCTATCTGTTTTTACTGTTATATTTGATTCTTTGTTTGTCATATATAGTGCTACTGCTATGACAATACTCTCAGCCATGGTGGAGGATAGCCAGTTTGTAGCTTTGCTACTGAATGTTACTCTTTCTTTAGTTTCATTGTTCTCATAAACGATTCCTATATCCATCTCAGTATATTTTTGGTTACGTTCGAGTGATCCATCTGTGAATATCGATATGTCTTTCCAAGTCTTTATTTTTTCCTTTGTTTTTCTTATCTGTGCTTGTTTCGCTTTACTGACTAATGATATCACTATTGGTAATGTGTCTTCATCTTGTTCTTGTTTTGTGGTTATTAGCTATAATCAGGTTCTGATTTGTTGTATTTGATCCTCTGCTATCTGTTCCATTTTTTTAAATTCTGTGTTTATTGAGTTTGGAAATATCAGCATGCGTTATTTTTCCTGTGTTGTGTTGACATCCTTGGCATTTAGCGATGGGTGAGTCTCCTGCAATTTGTTTGTAATGTCTGACATGTAGTTGTTGGTCAGTTTTCTTGTATCTTTTGTCAATTTTTCCATAAACCATATTGTTTCCGATTTTTGCAGTTATGAAGTTGTTTTCCTGGATGGCTTCTCTTCTTGTTCTGATCAATTGATTGTCTGGCCAATCCTGTTTCATTATCCGTGCGTTGTCTGTAATACTTGGTACAGTGATTATTGCTTGCAGCTGATGGAACCATTTTGGAATTCTACCTTTTGTTGCTTTACCTTTTTCTTGATAACTAACTTGGGACCAACTTAGAGCTTTCTGTTGACTTGAATTGGTAAGCTGTTCTAGGTACATTATTTTGTGTTTCCTTAAGCCATTTTTGTATTGTTCATATCATTTGTGGTCTACCAGCTCTTCAATCAGCTTGAGGGGTTTTTTCCCTGGCATTTGGATGATTTTTCCTGATTATGTCGATTCGATTGTAAAGTTATTGTTTTTCATTAGCTCTAAGATTTGACTATGTAGACTTGATTGGTTGTGTTTTCTGGTACTGACATTTATTTCTAGGATACTGTTTGTTGTCCATGTCAAGTTCTGTAGATTTTGAAATCTTCTTCGCATTGTTTCTCCTATCAATGTATCTGAGTTGCAATCTCTGATTAATCTTTTGATGTGCTGCTCCAGCTGTCGATTGTAAATATGGGAAATGTTGTATGTGGTATGTAAATGTATTCCACTATTAATTATTGTTGATGCTACTCCGATCTTGTGTTTCATGAGTGTTGTAATTTTACTGTTATGCTTATCACATTCTTCTTGTGTTAGTACTATGTCTTGGAGCAGATAGTCTACTGCTGGTGCGAGCACGTGATTTAGTATGTATGCTAGTTGTTTGTCTGTGATATGCATTCTTGTTAATGTATTAACGCAATGCTATATCTTGTCCTTGATCAATTCTTTCTGATGTTTTTTGGCACCTGATGCTGTTATCCATGTTCTGAGGATTCTTATCAGTGCCTTGTGATGTTCTGCATGTATTGTGTGGTTATTCCATCTGATTTTGTTGTGTGCGTGATCTTTGTTTGTTATAAGCAGGAAGGACTTTTGTGGATTGATACTCAGGTTGTTCAAACTTGTAAAGAATGTAACGATCTTTTCTATTTTTTCTAGGTTTTTCTTGCTGCTGGTAATCCATGTGCTGTCATCCATATACGTAATTGAGAATATCTTCAGTTTGGATTTTTTTGATATCCTTGGATCTGATGTTGGGTATCTCGTGGTGATTGTGTATCCCAAATTTTCTTGCTCTATTTTGCAGATAAGGGGATCATAGTATATATGCCATAGAAGAGGGGAGATTGTGTCACCTTGGTCTATGCCCATTTTCGGACTATAGTTTTCAGTGAGTCCATGACATGTGATGATTTGGTTGTTTCTGTCAGAGCTGAGCTTTATTAATATTGTAATTATACTTTGGGGTATTTTGATCCTGATCAGGGAATCCTCCAATCTTTCTTTGTCCATTGAGTCGTATGCCTTGCTAATGTCTTGGGTTAGAACCCAGCAGTCTTTTCGGTTTTTTCTAGCATCTTCAAGAATATTGTTAATGATCATGATTGGTTCATATGTGCCTCCTCCAGGAAGACCTGCCCAGTTGAATGGTGACAATATCTTGTGTTCGGTGAGGATACTGGCTAGTTTATTGTTTAATGTTTTGGTAAAGATTTTTTTAATTGTTTCTAGGAGTGTGATCGGTCTGGTCAAATTAAGATCATGGTGCCAGTCTTTCTTTTTGGGTATTGGATATATTAAGTTGTTTTGCTAAAACCGTGGAATTTCTTGTGTTTCTTGCACTCTGTTGAAGATGTTTACTAGTCTTGCATGAGCAGTTGTTTCCATTTTTTTAATCATATCATAGCTAAGTTGAGATTTGCCTGGAGCAGATTTATTGTTCATTTTTTTAATTGTTTCTTCTATCTCTTGTACTGTGTAGGGCTTAGTGAGCTGTGTGTATCATGTTGGGTCTATATGTGTTTTTGATGCATATTCAGTTCTCCATTTTGGTTCTTCAGTTTTTTGTTTCTGTGGTGTTGGAAGTGCGATTTGTCTGTAGTGATCTATTGCCATGTTTTTGATGGTGGTTGGGTCTGTAATCACGTCTTTTTCGGAATCTTTGAGGAGTAGCTTGTCCATCTTTATATGTATTGATTTTCTGTTAAGAAGTGAATCTATTATCTTTTTCTTTGCGAATTGATGGTTTTGTTGCTTGATTTCTATATATTTCTGAATATGGGCTTGTTTTCTATGCTGAAGAAGCAGTTTGAATGCTTTTGCCATGCTTGTCCTCAGGTTGCGTATCTCTTGGAACCAGTGTACCAGGCTTATGCCCTTGGGTGTGTCTGTGAGTTCAGTTGACAACAGTTTTGCTGTTTGGATATTTACTTTGATCCATTCGTTTACTTGTCTTGCCATGCTTTCGGCATCTATTTTTCCTGATAGGTATTTCTTTGCAATGGCTGTCGCTTTGTTGAGTGATGTGATCGTTTGTGCAGTTCTTTTATCTGTTTTGTTTGTTTCCTTGACATTGGCCTGCTTGGTTTTGATTTTTTTGATGTTATCTTTATGGCCTGATTGATTGCTTCCCATGTAAGATTCCATAGCTTGTTCGCTGAGACTTGTTTAGAATTGATTCTTTCTTCTTGCGCTTTTAGTGTATTTGAAATTTGTGTTGCAAATTGTTCCTATTGTTTTTCGGTTGTATGTTTTGAAGAGTATCTTCGTCTTGATTTTTCTCTTTTACTTTGTTTGTCTTTATGAACTATGTTGCCAACTTCAATTTGATATCCTGCTATTTCATGATCGCTATGGGTTATTGCTTCTGACTAAGCTATATATGCCTTGACCAAGTTCCACTCTTCATCCGATGACATCCAAATCTGATCAATTCTGGTTTTAGTGTTTCTGCTGTTCCGCCATGTGTATCTTTCTTGACATGGATGTACTTCCCTGAATGTGTCTATTGTGAAAGGGAAATTGCATGGTCACATAAGTCTATGCAATGATGATCCTAAAAATGACAAATCTGAGAAAAATGAGATATCTGTAATATATTTCTTTTATTTGAT
>CAJVPV010000978.1:0-17950 GCA_910591835.1 Acaulospora morrowiae
TGTTTATTGTATTTGGTTCAGCGGTTATCGAGTAATTAATAAATAAAATTTACAAAAAATTATGAGACATACTGTATTTAAAAAAATATTAAATAAATAATTATAATTTAATTTATATTATACTAACATTGGTTCCACGAGATTTAATTAAAAAATTTTCGCGATTTCGCGAAATTTGTAAAATTCGTTACGTGTCGATCACTGAGTAGATCATGTGACGCATTTATAATTCGAAAATTTCACTCGAAAGCACATCTGCACAGGTGCATACACAAGTGCGGTAAGGATGCTGCGCGAGTGACGTACGGGGAGCATTTTTCTGCACCCCAAAATAGTCAATTTAAATTGGTTCGTTAAAACTAGTCTGTAGCACCTAACCTCAATAAAGTACAGTATTTAAGTCATACAGTAAAAGTAACACACTTTCAAAGATTCCAAAACACTTTAAAATGCTTCTATCAAAAAATTTGCAATCAAAAAATGACTGGGTTGATGTACTCGAAGACTCGATAAAAGAACTGGCACTAAGGAAATTTGAATATAGCGATTTCGAGGATATTGTAACTATAGGAATTGATGGCTTTGGAAAAGTATATAAAGCTTTTTCAAAGAGTATTAAAAAAACAGTAACGATTAAAAAAGTTAAAATCTTTGATGAGGCATCAGCAAATATATTTATTAACGAGGTATTTATTTATTATATATTAGTGTAATTCACTGTATAGGATAAGAAATAATCACATAAATTATATTATTGGATAGCTTAAATTACATCAAGATGTTGACTTTTATAATTACATATTACAACTTTATGGAATTTCTAAGAAAGGTAATGCGAGTATGGTTATTCTAAGTTGTACGTGTGTATTTTATAAAAAAAAAACGTTAACTAATAATAGGCCATTGGACAGACCCGCAAAAAACCGAATATCTTATGATTATTGAATGTGCAGATGGAAATTTGCGGCAATACCTTGAAGAGAACTTTCAGTTATTAAATTGGAATAACAAATTACATCTGGCTAAACAGATTACGAATGCGGTTTTGTATTTACACGAAAAAGACATTGTTCATAGCGATTTGGTTTGTAGTCAATTCAAAGTTTCTATTAATAAAGATTTTTAGATTAATTTATTTGTTTGTTTTTAGCATCCAGGAAATATTCTTATCCGGGATGGAAACATAAAACTTGTAGATTTTGGACTGTCTGGGAAATTAAAAGATGCATCAAACTCTCAAACTGCCAATGCCCCAGTTGGAGATATACCATATATTGATCCACAATGTTTTAGGAAAATTAATAAAGAATTTTATTATAAAAGAGCCAAGAACTCTGACATTTATAGCTTAGGGGTTTTACTCTGGGAGCTTACAAGTGGATATGCACCTTTCAGTTCGAATGCATATAACGTATCGTTAATTCATCAAATTTCGGAGGGTCTTAGAGAAACAAGCATGATAGGAACGCCTCAAGAATATATCCATACTTATGAAGGTTAGCTTATAATATAACAAACAATTAATATACTTGTACTCGTATATTACCGTGGTACTGTTTTATTTAATTTTATTTAACTTTTTAGTCTGTTGGGACGAAAATCCGAATAAGAGGCCCGAAATTATCCGAGTTAAAGAGTTGCTCGATTTATTAGATATAAAAATTAATTCAAATAAATCGAAAGCTCCAGAGAAACCTAAATTACATAAAAGTGAAAATCCTATTTGTAGTATCAAAAATATTATGAAAGCGGATAATATTGTTAAGGAACTTGAAATTGACCCGTCGAACGAATTGTATCAATTAATTTTCGATCAAATAAGCAAAGGGCATTCAAGATCAGAGTTACAGACTTGTATTAACATATTCATTGAGAACAATCAGACAATTTCAGAACAAATTTTTAATTTATTAATTAATTGCCAGGAAACCCCACAAAATGCCGTGACTCTCGGAATTTTCTATGAATATGGGATTGGAACCACCAAAGATAACGTGAAAGCATTTCAGTGTTTCCTACAATCTGCCGATGTCGATCATCTAGGACAACTTTTTCTTGCACATTGTTATCATAAAGGGCTTGGAACTACCAAAGACCACAAAAAAGCATTTCGGTGGTTTCTGAAATCTGCTGAAGGCGGAAATGCCAAAGGGCAATCTAATCTTGGATATTGTTATGATGAGGGAATTGGAACCACTCAAAACTACAAAAAAGCACTTCAGTGGTATCTGAAATCAGCTGAAGGTGAATGTAGCGAGGGACAAAATAATCTTGGATGTTGTTATAGGGATGGAGTAGGAACCACTCAAGACTACGATAAATCATTTTATTGGTATCTGAAATCTGCTGAAAGTGGATGTAGTGAGGGACAAAATAATCTTGGATATTGTTATGATATGGGAATTGGAACCACTCAAAACTACAAAAAAGCATTTCAGTGGTATCTGATATCAGCTGAAGGTGGATGCAGCGAGGGACAAAATAATCTTGGATGTTGTTATAGGGATGGAGCTGGAATCACTCAAGACTATGACAAATCATTTTTTTGGTGCTTGAAATCTGCTAAAGGCGGAAATGCCTTAGGGCAATGTAATATTGGATATTGTTATTCTAAGGGAATTGGAACTACTCAAGACTACAAAAAAGCATTTCAGTGGTATCTGAAATCAGCTGAAGGTGGATGTAGCGAAGGACAAAATAATCTTGGATGTTTTTATAGGGATGGAATTGGAACCACTCAAGACTACAAAAAATTATTTTATTGGTGTTTGAAATCAGCTGAAGGCGGAAATTCCTTAGGGCAATGTAATCTTGGATATTGTTATGATAATGGAATTGGAACTACTCAAGATCACGATAAAGCATTTCAGTGGTATCTGAAATCAGCTGAAGGTGGATGTAGCGAGGGACAAAATAATCTTGGATGTTGTTATAGGGATGGAGCAGGAACCACTCAAGACTACGATAAAGCATTTTATTGGTACTTGAAATCTGCTAAAGGCGGAAATGCCTTAGGACAATGTAATCTTGGATATTGTTATTCTAAGGGAATTGGAACCACTCAAAACTACAAAAAAGCATTTCAGTGGTATCTGAAATCAGCTGAAGGTGGATGTAGCGAGGGACAAAATAATCTTGGATGTTGTTATAGGGATGGAACTGGAACCACTCAAGACTACGAAAAATTATTTTATTGGTGCTTGAAATCTGCTGAAGGCGGAAATTCCTTAGGGCAATGCAATCTTGGATATTGTTATGATAAGGGAATTGGAACTACTCAAAACCACGATAAAGCATTTCAGTGGTATCTGAAATCTGCTGAAGGTGGGTGTAGTGATGGACAAAAAAATCTTGGAGTTTGTTATCGTGATGGAATTGGAACCATGAAAAATAAAGAGAAAGCAGAGTATTGGTTTGATAAATCCAAAATGTAGATGACTTTAAAGTGCATGAATAATACCAATAGTATATTTTTATTGTAAAAAAATTTTTTTTTTAAATTAATAAAAAAAGCATATTTATTGCAAATACACTTAATATACAACTTTTATTTATTTACTTTTAAAGGTAAAATAAATAAATAAACATGCAGTCAAATGCTGATAATTATTATCTATCGTAATTATTAAAGCATCTATCAGTTACCATCTGACCTTTTTCCAAAAAAATAAAGGCGATTAATGGAAAGGCAAATTAGAACAATACGAATTCGGAAAAAAAGAAAATCTAGATTAAGTTCCATAAAGAATAATTATAGTTTAAAGGTCAAATGTTTTAACAGGGAAAAGATATACTACATATTCAACAGAATAAATGGGGTTTAGTCGCAAATAAAGGTAATGAAAGTTTAACCCAATTATATATTTTTTAAAAGAAGGGTAACTGGGAAAATACAGTGGCCTGCCATATTATTGTGAACAATTTTTTTTTCTTAATTACTCAAAAATGAGCAAATAAATGTGGTAAAATTTTTTTATAACTTATTTTATGAATGTCAAAATATATTATATTAAATTTTTACATCATTTTATTTAGTCACTCAAAAGTTATGTAGGAAAGCTTGCAAAGTTACTTTTTTCTATTGAACCGGGTTTTTTTTTTCATTTTTTTTTAAAAAAAATTTTTTTAATAAAAAAACTAAACTAACTACATTCTAGTATTTCGTGAATTCCCCCTTAACTCTAATGCATGCAGCAACCCGATCAGGCATGCTCGCGATCAGCTTACAACAATATTCTGGTGATATATTATATTATGCTTGTTTGACAAGAATGTCGAGCTGATCGAAATTACTTGGTTTTGGCTTGCGAAGTACCAATTTTTTCACCTCCGCCCAAATATTCTTGATGAGATTGAGATCGGGACTTTGTGATAGCCAATCCATCATATGAATCTGATTCTCTCTAATGAATTATATAGCTATCTTAGTAATATGTGGTCTTGCATTATCCTGCTGAAAGAATGGGTGACAATCCTTATGACCTTGAAAATTTTCTAAGGCTGGTAAAGCGTATCTTTAAAGAGTATTGATGTGTGATGCTTCAGTGATGGTAGAATTTAATAAAATGAGGGGCCCAACACCATACCAGGAGAAGCAATCCCAATACATATAGCTCAGGCTATGCTTAACAATACTGCTTAGACACTCAATATCTCACTTTTCATGTGATTCATGTCAAGCTCGACCAGAAAAACCAAAAAAAAGACAAACAGTGGTTTCATCGAACCATAAAACATGGCAAAACCTTCTAATAAACCAATTTTTATGGGCAAGACACCAGTCAAGCCTCTTCTTTGCATTTTCGGAAGAGACTAATAGTTTTGGATGGACAACGCAAGATCGCAAGTTTTCATCATGTAAGGCACAACAAATGGTACTTTTAGAGATGGAGGTTTGTTTTTTTTTTTTGATTATTAAAAATGTTAGTAATTTGGGCTAGGTTGAGGTAGCAGTTGCCGTTGGTAACTATATTCTTGAGATTGGCATGATCGATGGAGTAAAGATCTTGAGGCATCCAGTTCAATTTTTTTAGAGCTTCCAAAGCATCCAACTCATGAAACTTTTTTATAACATTATATACAAAAGACCTTCTGCAACCAACAGCTGCTGCAATGGCATGAATTGTGTCTTTCTTTAGATAACCATAAATTGTGGAACCCTTCTACCCTTCAGTCAAGTCTTTCTTGCTACCCATCATTTGAGACAATCCATCTTGTCATGACTTATTCATAAAAAAAAAAGATCAATTTATATACTAGTGTCATTGTGAACATATGCCTTTTTTGGTATTTTTTAGGTAACATGGAATATTCTAGAGAAATTTGATATGAAACTTTATAGCAACACTGTAAAAAAAAATTTTTCAAAAAAAAATCTGGTTCTATCTCAAAAAATTAGATTGACATGTTTTTTACATAACTTTTGAGTAGCTAAATAAAATGATGTAAAAATTTAATATAATATACTTTGACATTTATAAAATAAGTGGTAAAAAAATTGTATTATATTTATTTGCCCATTTTTGAGTAATTGAGAAAAAAAAATTGTCTACAATAATATGGTAGGCCACTGTAATTACTGATCTGTTAAGAAAAAACTACTCTAAAAGAAAGATAACAAGAAGAAAATAAAGTAAATAATGAAATAGTCTAATGAAAACCACATCGTCTTAACTTGTAATTTGATGTTTTATATTAATGAGAAGTCCGTGAATATAGAGAATCGATTTATATGGTAAGCTTCCAAAGATTATAAAACTCACTATTGTATTTCGGAATTAGATTAAAATATTACAGTATATTATTTAAAGTTTTTCTTTATTTATCTTATAATAAGTAATTGAATATACTATAAATGTAATTTTTACTCTGAACACTTTATTTTGACAAACTTTTTTTTTTAAACACTAGCTGGACCTTGCCCGGTATACTTTATTAGTTTGTGATGTTTATACATGTGGCGTAAATTATTTTGCTATCGACTCAATTCCCAAAATCCTCAAAAATAATTGCACCATGACTCAATTATTTATATGTTTTAATAGTGACTCAATTAATTGCATCAATTAATTGCGTCAATTGCGTCAATTGCGTCAATTGCGTCAAAGATCTACGAATTTCAGCAACATATATAGTGATGTTTACATTAGTTATTTACAGATTTGTATATATTAATGTTATAACTTCACTTCTATTTATATATCAGACTATATCAAGAGAACCAAATATCAACTTTGAGCTATTTGATTTATTCTTATTGCAATGCAATAAGAAAAGCGATCAAAAACTAATGTACCAAGGTTCCATTAGTATTAGTAAATAGTATATATGAATAATTGTTTTGTTCTGCGTTCCACTTATAATTTGTGTACCATCTTGTCATTTTTTCCGCCCATCTCATTGCTACTGTTTCTTTTTCTTTTGAGTTTTGTGCGCCGGTCTTCTTTCCTTCTACTGGATTTTCTTTTTTTCCCCTTTTCTTTCCCCTCTTCTTTTGTGCTGTGATGTTGTTCTTTTCTTTCCATTTTGCTATTTTCTCGTATCTGTCTTTCCACCATTCCTTTAGTTTCTTGTCCATTTTGTTTGTGATTGCTTTACATGTTTCTGTGACTTTTCGTCCTACTCTGTTTCTGATGTACTTGATAGTTTCTTTTGTAAATACCACTTTTGTAATTAGTGTTCTAGTGTGTTCGGAGTTTACGATTTTGTTGAACTGGTAATATTCCTCTTTGTGTTTCTCTTTGTTGACCCTGGCACTGGTTTCTTGTTTCACAATTTTGTTGTATTCGTTAGTGATGTTTTCTTTCCAGTGTTTGTATATCATATGCTGATGTGTTTCTATTTTACTTTTGCAGCTTAGGCATGCTGCTGTTCTATATACATTGAATCTTCATTCTGCTAGTTTGTTCAGAATCAGGAATTTCTCGTTGAGCATTCTATAGCGGAAAATTTTTCTTGGATAGTTTTGTTTGTTTGTTTTGTTGCTTGTGATTGGTGTCAGTTGCTATGCCTCATGTGTCGCTTTCCAGTCTATTTCTTTTTTCCTGCCATCTATCCATGCCATATGTTGGTTTTGAATTAGCTATCTTGCCAGCCATCATGCACTTTGTTGTCTTTTGATGAAACTGTTTATATTTGTGTCTAGAGTTGTATCTTTCCAGGTAATGCTGAAGTGTATGTCCTCTGTTGGTTGACTTATTCTTATTTCTTGTTCTTCACCTTTCTGCACTTCTTCTTTGGCCAGTTCATCTGCTCTTTCATTTCCAATAATTCCTGTGTATGATTTTATCTTGATTAGGTTTGTTGTTCCTGTTCTGTCTTTGATGGCTCTTTTGATATGCATGATTGTTTCCAGTTTGGTGTGTGTGTCATGACTTTGTTACCTCTTTTTTCCCTTGTTATGTTTTGTATAGCTGCCTTGCTATCTGTGTATATGTTGACATTTGCCTTGGTTGGTGCACATTTGAGTAGGCTAAGAATTGCTATTAGTTCTGCCCTGGTGGATGATGGGAAGTCTCGTACTCTTGCTGAGAACTCCATTTCCTTGTTGGTTTCCCTGCCGATTGCAAGCCATCCAATTCTCATCTTGTATTTGTGTGTACCTATTTCTTCTACGGATCCATCTGTGTAGGCTTCAATTAATTTCCATGTTTCCATTCTGTCTTCTCTTGTTTTTAGCTTGTTTTTGATTTGTGTACTGACTCCCATTCCTTTGTATATTTCTGATTCCTCTTCTCCTTGGCTTCTTTGAGATGTTTGCTTTCGCTCTATAATTTTTTGAATGTTGTTTCAGATAGTGGATGGAGATACCTGGATTCTCTCTAGTGTGTCCATTATTTGGCTGTGTATCTTTGAGCTTTGTCCTGTTTTTATGACTGGGACTACTACTGTGTCATCCTTGTTGATCGTTCTGGTGCATTGGTTGGTACTTTGTTTGTTGTATTTGCACTCAGTGCATTTTTGTAATAGTAAGTCTTTTGTTGTCCATATCATGTATTGTACTTGGATGATGCTGCCTTGCTTTTTCCTTCGATTGTCTTTCTTGCTGATGTATATTTGTTGATTTATTGTTGTTGCTAGGTATTTCAAGTTTTTGATGTTGGTGTTTTCTATTGTCTCCAGTTGTTGGATTGGGTTAAGTTGTATGAGTCCTGCAATGTTGCATTTGTATCTGTTGATCGACCAGTCCGGATAGCAATGTTGTTCTCTGATGTCTATGAACCATTTTGGTTGCCGGCCGGTTGCTTTTTTCCCTGCCATGGCTCTAATTTGTCTCCATTATAGCATGTGTGTTTGGTATGCATTCATCATTTGTTCAATGAACATTAAGTTTTTGTTTTTTAGTTTATGTCTGTTCTGTATAAACCATGATTGTCCCATTACACTTTCAATTGTATGCAGCTATGCGTCTGGGGATTTTTGAGTTTTTCTTGTGTTACGCTGGGTGTAATGTTATATTCTTCTTCTCTTATTGTATTGATTATTTGACTTAGTAGATTGTTGTGATCTCTTTGGATTGTGATGTTGTCTGCTATGATGTCTTTTGGTATCTATGTTGTGTTTTGTAAGTGTTGTAATCTCTCTTGTGCTATGATGCCACATGTGTTGTCCTTGTTTAGGTGGATAAGTGTTGTTTTAATGTGCTATTGTAGCTGCTTACTTTCTGTGCTAAAGATTTTGTATCCGAAGTGACAGTGTATCCCACTATTTATTGCCGTACTTGACATGTTGTTCTTGTGTTTAAAGGTTGCTCTAATCATGGCATCCCACTTGTTGAGTGTATGCTTTGTTACTACTAAGTCTTGTATGAGGTATGTTACTGCTGGGATGGTTATGTGGTTGATTATGTATCTTTGTTGTTTATCTGTGATGGAGCATCTTCTCAGAGTGTTTGTTGTTGCTTGGATTTTTTGCTTTATTAGCTCTAGTTGATGTTTTTTGCTTCCTGTTGCTATAATTCATATGCCCAAAATTCTGATGGCTTCAGTTTTTGATTTTGATGTAATTTTATGGCCTTGCATTTTGATGTATCCAGGTTTCCTGGGATTGATTGTGATGAGTGCCGCTTTTCCTAGGTTAATTGTGAGGTTGGCTATTTTCACAAAGCTTTCTGTAGTTTTGGCAATTTTTTGCATATCTTGCTTGTTTTTCGCTAGCCATACTGTATCATTCATGTAGGATATTGATGCTACTTTTGTTGTTATGGTTTGCCACTTGCCATGTTTTTTCATCGGTTCCTGTATTGTGAAGTGGTATCCATGTTTGGATTTTTCGATTTTTTCTATAAGTGGATCATAATATATCTTCTATAGCAGTGGGGGTATTGTGTTACTTTGGTCTATTCCTAGTTCGGGTTGGAATGGGGCTGTGAGTCCGTGGCATGTTGTGATATAGTTGTTGCAGTTTTCGAGAAGGTTCATTATTATGTTGATAATGTTTGCTGGGATCTTGATTCTTTTCATGAATCTTTCTAGCATTTCGTGGTTTATTGAGTCATATGTCTTGCTGATGTCCTGGCTTAGGATCCAGTATTCTTTTTTGTTTTCTCTTGCCTCTTCTAGAACGTTGTTAATGATGTTGATTGGTTCGTGTGTGCCATCTCCTGGGAGTCTTGTCCAGTTTTTGTCAGATACAATTGGATGTCTTGTCATGACCTCTGCTAATCTGTTATTGAGCAGTTTTGTGAATATCTTCTTGATTGTCTCAAGGAGCGTAATCGGTTTTACTAAGTTGAGGTTGTGTTGCCAGTCTGTTTTCTTTGGGATCGGATATATGATGTTCTCTTGCCATTTTTTGAGAATTTCTTCTGTTATTAGTATTGCATTGAAGATTTTGGCGATTCTTTCCAATGCTTTTTCTCCAAGGTGTTTGAGGAGCAAATAGCTAATGCCAGATTTGCCAGGGGCAGAGTTGTTGGATGTGTTTTTGATTATTTCCTTTATTTCCGATGGCTGGATTGTTGTTGATATTTCCTGGTATCATTCTTGTTTTATGCTTTTTTTGGGTCTATAATCTTTTTCCCATGGTGCCCATTTTGTTTGTGAGGTGCGATTGTGTGTGACTGTGTGTTTTTGAAAGTGTTTACGTGTCATTTCTTTGATTTCATTTGGATCAGTAGTAACTGTGACTTCTGGTTTGTGTGTTATAATTTTGTTCATTTGGATCGTTGGTCTTGGGCAGTTTAGAATTGATGCAATCATCTTTTTCTTGTCCTCGGTGTAGTTTATTTCTCTTTGTTCAATGGCTTTTTGAATTTTTTCCTATTCTTCTTGTCTGTCTGCCATTGGAATTGACTTTTTGATGATTTTATAACTTTGTTTAATTCCTGCTATCCATGTGGAGATTTCTTCTGGTTTGGAGTTGGTGTTATCCCATGGTGAGTTTGATGTATGTTGCTCCTCTCTGTTAATTTCCTTTATCAGTTCTTTGATCTTTGTCTTTACAGTGTCTGTTTTTTCCCCCAAGATGAAATATCTTCTGGCCAGTGTGTTTAGTTTTCTGATCGCGGTGATTTTTTGGTGTCTTGTTGGTGCTAGGTGTGCTGGGTTTTTCTCTTTTTTATGTTTCTTTTTCTTTGGGATGTCTGGTGGATTGCTCTGTAAACAATTTCCCATGTTTGTTCCAGAGTTGATTTGGGTGAGTGAGTTTGTTGGTGTGTTAACTTCTTGTCATTGGATTTCTTCTTCAATTTGTTGTTTGTAGGCTTTCCATTGCTTTATTGTAGCTTTTTTAGTGTTGAAGATGTTGTTGCAATTGAAGAATGATAGTCTCTTTTGTTGGGTGATGACTTCTGTGATCTCGATTTGGCATGTTGCTATATCATGGTTGCTGTGCGTCAGCATGTTTGATAACTCTATGTCTGCTTTTATTAAATTCCAGTTATTGTTAGGGGATATCCAGATATAATCTATGCATGTTTTTGTGATGTGCATGTTTGTCCAGGTGTATCTTTTCCACTCTGGCCATATTTCTCTGAATGTATCGATATGGCCTAATTGAATGAGGGTTTATATTGTTTGTGATATTGGGAGCTGATCTCTGCTTACTGGTTGGTTGTCCAGCTTGGGGTTGTGGAGGGTATTGAAATCTCCGAGTGTAATTGTGTTTCATCCTTTATGATGTCTAGTCGTTGTTTTGTGCTAGTATGTAGATTCTGATTATGCTTATATGTTTGTGACTTTTGAAGTTTAAATCAATATATATTTCTCTTCCTGGTATGGATTCGATTTTTTCTATGTGGTTCGCAATGTCTTTTTTGATTATGATTGCCACTCCTGCTTCTTTGTTGTCATTGCTCCAGGTTGTATGGTATCCTGTGGTCTTCCAGTGTCTGTAGTTCTCTGAAGTGATTTGGGTTTCTGTCAGTACTGCTATGTCTATCTTCTCCTCTATGCAATATCTTGT
Organism: Acaulospora morrowiae; assembly: GCA_910591835.1. Taxonomy (NCBI): domain Eukaryota; kingdom Fungi; phylum Glomeromycota; class Glomeromycetes; order Diversisporales; family Acaulosporaceae; genus Acaulospora; species Acaulospora morrowiae. The sequence goes on from CAJVPV010000978.1 coordinate 11,404, forward strand.
CCATATATCTCTTTTGGTTTGGTTGTTGAAGCCTCTAACATTGTGTGTGACAATCTTCCATGTTTCTAGCTTTTGTCCCTTCTCTGTTCTATTTTGTGTTATGTTTCCTTTGGCGTGATAATGTTCATTCATGTTGTTGGTTACTGTTTGTGTTGTGTTTTGTTTGTTATATGTGCTGTCTTTTTGGATGTACTGATGGATCTTTGAATGTTCTAGGGTGTCTAGGGGTTGGTGTGATGTGTATTTATTGTCTGTGTTGTTATTGTTGTTTATGTTTGTGTCCTCTTCTGGGTATTTGTTAATTGAGTCATATAGTGTTGAAAGATTGTTCGTGATACTTTCTGCATCTGTTGTGTTGCTTAGGTTGTTATCCATATTATTGATTGATAGTGGAGGTTTTTGTGTTTCCAGGGATTAGTGTGTGGATTATGTTGGACAGGTCACTCATTGTTTGGTTGGTGTTATTGATAGTTTCGTGGATTTGTCTTTGGTGTGTCTGGAGGTCTATGATTTTCTGTGCCGCGGTTGTGTTGTTTTCCGATGTTTGCATTTGTCTTGTTGGTTCTTTGGGGGTCTCTTGCGCTTCTGCCTCTTCTGTTTCCATGGCTCCAATACCGTTTTCTTCATAATATTCCAGATTTGTGATTCTTTCATCCACATCTGTTATTTGTTACTTGATTTCTTGTATGTCTTGTTACATTTGTTGCAGCAGTTTGAGTATTTCTTTCATGTTTGCATTTTCAGTGATGTAGTTTGTGTTAATGCTGGTGCTTGGTTGATGTCTTGTAGCCGCTGCGTATATGCCTGGTCTTGCTTTTCTTATTTGGGGAGGGATGTGTTTTCTAATTTCTTGTGTTTTTGCTGGTTTGAATTTCTCGTATAGTTTACCGAACTTTGTGGCCAGTTTCTTATTATATTCTGACCAGTGGTTTCTTCTTTCCTTGGTTGGACACATGGCCGTCAGGTGTGTGTCTCCATTGCAGATTGCATATAATTTGATATCGATTTGTGTCCATATGATCTGTGTTTCTCTGATCGTGAAGTTTTGTTATGTCGCATTGCTTAGATTGGCTGTGTTTTCGAAACTGATTACTGTGAATCTTTTCCTTTGGTATGATCCTCTGCATAGGATGTAGCATGTTTTTGCCTTGATTTGTTGGCATATAGTGCGTAGATCGAAGGCTGTTATGTTGGGTGAAAGATTTGTGAGTTTTGCTGCGATTTGACCTCTTTCCTTCATTTGTGCTAGACTCCATTGTGCATCAAACACTTTGACCATGTCGGCCTTAAAGGAGATGCTTCACATGTTTACGATTTTTTTCTTGCTGCTCTTATCCTCGAATGTAATGGTAGCAGTTTGCCACATCTGTTGTGTGCTCATTGAAATGCTTGTGATCTGTCCATATTTGGCGAAAGTTTGTTGCACTTCTATGAATCTTGCATTCAAGGGAATGTTCCATACTCTGATACTGTTTTCCCTTTTCTCGATAGGGTCATGTGTGGGAATGAAATCCAGATGTGTGTTTTCCAGATTGGGTAGGTCTATGGTGCATGCTTGTACCGCCACATGGTGGTCTCCGAATGTGGCAGTGATCAGCTCTTCGTCTTTTTTTCCTTTGCTGCGGTTGTTGATAAGGCCTTTAGGGCAACCTAGTGCTTTGGTAATGTATTGGATTTTTTTTCCAATTGTGTCTCCGGAAAGTACTTTTGCTTCAATTCCTACTTTACTTTGTTAGCATCCATATCTGATGCTTCTGTCGAATGGGAAGCATGGTCTTGGCTTGCTCCATTGGTGCATTGGTTGTTTTCCTTTGTTTTGGATTCTCCATGTTGGGTTTTGGTGGTCTGTCTCCATTTCATTGTCGGAATTATCTATTCTTGCCCATTCTTGTGAGTTGTCTTTTTTCTGGGAGATGCTTGCCTGTCTAGTGAAGGGTTCTGTGGTTGTTCCTGCGTAGGAGTTGAAGTTCTCCTGTTTGTAGATATTGCTCCAAAGTTCGTGTGTCTCAGGTTCTTGTGTAGTGTTCTTGGGCTTTTCTGTGACCTTGTCCTGTTTCTCGTTGTCTGGTTGTTTCTTTTCGTAGGTGGTTTGGTTTGTAGTTGTTTTCGAAACATTTTGGTTTGTTCCTGTTCTGTCTCTTTTGTTTTGTCATTTTTCACTTCAGTTTGCAGTTGTTTCTTTGCTGGTTTTTATGCTGGATATGGGATTGTTTCTCTGCTTTTCCAGCCGGCCGTGCCTTTGGTGAGCTTATTCAGATTGTAATTGGGCCTGGTTGAGATCGAGGTGCCTCTGAGAGTTTTGTTTGAACTCATGTCTCTTTCTTATCGCTGTGTTTCCTAATATGATAATTGTGTGCAAGTGGGAAAGATATGTCATAAGTTTTGGCAAGCAGTAATTATATAGCTTTGTTCACCATAGATATTACTTATGGTTCCAAAAATTGGAATCGAATAGAATTGAACAGAATCGTATAAGGTTTAGAACACTATTAAAAATAATGATGGGGTATACCCCACCTATTAAATTTAATATAAACTTGAGAATCGAATACAAAATCGAAGAGAATCATTAGGATTCTTAATATTATCCCTAGTGCCTCCTTTCAATTTCTCCTTAATTTCTCCCTGGTTAGAAATAAAGCTGTCCAATTACTAGTAAAAATGCATGCTACTGGTTTAACAAAGGAATATCTTTGTTTAATAGATTAGCCTCTATACTGTTAACGTGAAAAATGAACTATATAAATAATAAGTGAAATAAAAGTAAAATGAAGTAGAATATAAAAAGTAATATGATAGATATGCAAAAGATATCTAGTATTTCTAGTATATTCTAGTATCTTTAAATATCTAGCAGGTATAATGAGTAATTATCAAGTACAATATAGACAACAAGTATAAAGTTGGATAATAAGTCCAAAGCTGACTAAATTATATCAGGTATAAAAAGTATAAAAATAAGATGATAATATAAAAATATGGCAATCAAGGAGGATAGGCACTGCGCACTAAAAAGGCTATCTATCTTGAAAGTGACACTAAACAAAGGAATGACTATGCAAAAGGTTGGCAGTTATGATGTATGATCAATGAATTAACCTGCATCATTGTTAAACTCGAGCCAAATATACATGTCTCTTTTGAGAAGAAACCATTCTCTAACATAATACGGTGTAGACAGAACAGAAGTAACGGACTCACCGTATTTCACTGTAACAATACCTAATATAGTTAGAAACAACTACAGCAAATATCATTATTTAGAGCAATCCCAATAAGTGTTAGGTATAATTAACAACTGATACATTATAGCATAGTCCTAGATAGTAATATCTAAAGATATACTGTATATAAATATCATTATGAGGAATAAATATCCAGTCAGACAGTTATCACTGGTGCACTTTAAAATAATAATAATAATAATAATAATAAATTGTAATAGCAAGAAATTATAATTAATAAAAAATTATAACAATAAAAAATTACAGTTAATAAGAAGTTGCAATAATAAGAAATTATATTTAATTTTATTTATTTTAAAAAGTTCTATATATAACAAAAATTTAAAAATTTATAATTAGAAATTTTTTTTTTACAATGTTGTAGTTATATAAATACTAGTTATTAACTTATTACTTTGTAATGGCAATTATTTGGTCATAGTATATAGGATTATATGATTTATAACGTTATTGATGTCAGATTATTTTATTGATTTAAAAATTTCATAATATATAACATTTTTCATTAAAAAAACTCTTTCCGACAATCAATTTTTTACTCAAAAATTTCCTTATTTGGTAACAAACTCTCTCAAGAAACTTTTCACTTTCCAGCACTCCCAAGTGCTCCCAACCGATAACTAACTCCTAACCATGGAGCACCCACTAACGAACAGCAACAAAAAGCAATTTCTACATGCCACTATCCACCAGGACTGGAACCAGCTCTTCCAAATTTACTACCTTGACCTTGATAACAATACAATCATCCGAACAGAATTTGCAAGAACCCTTCTCATCACCAACCTCTCAAACTTTCCTAACCAATTCCTCATCGTTAAAGAGGGAAAAAACATTGAAGAAGTAGTCAAAACAAACTCCACTAACGATGTTCGCATTATCAACTTTACAATGGAAATGACCAAAAAAAAAGATCAAAAGAGACTCCCACAAACCCGCATTCAACTCTCTAACCAAAGGAACATCTCTCTTAACTTTCAATACATCAGCAACATAGTGGAAAAAATGGAAAAAACCCAACTAAACACAGAACTCTACAATCGTTTACAAGAATTTCTCTCTCTCTCTCAAGGAACAACAAAAAACCCCAACCAGCTTACCCCTGAAAACGATCGTCCGTCTATCACTTCTCTTGTCTCCCAAAAAAGGAATGTTGATCAAACAGCCACAACACACACACATGCAAACCCTTCGTCTATCACCTCTGATCTAACCCAAACTGACAACCCCATAGAAATTAGTGAAACAGCCGATGAACCAATGAAACTCTCTGATTTGGATCCTCCTTCTACCAACTCCACACAATTAAACATGTCTCATCCTTAACAACTAATCAGTTCCCCTAACAACTCTTTTACTATCTCAAGCTTTATGGATATCAGCAAAATTCAACCAACAGACCAATCACAATTAATCAACTTCAAAAATGTCGTCGATCTCGACCAACTTTCTAGTTCTAATACCACACTCCCCAACTAAACACATGGTTATTTTCCTTCGAATGTGAAATTCAAAATGAACTCCAACAAATCCGTAACAACAAGCAATATAAAACTCTATGTGAAGAGACAGAACAACTAGCCAACCAACTGCTCCCAATGCCCAATGATATCAACACAATTATCAACACAATTACAAAAATCAGGGAATTACCCAAATACTCACCTTACTTTTTTCAACCAATCTTTAACAAACTCAAATACAAAGACCATACCTTTTTCAATTCTTTTATGATCAAAGAGGATATCAAACCAGCCCATCAAAAAGAATTCAACGAATAGAAAAACATTTCCAAGAAAAATACAAGAAGGAATGCAACCTCAACTTTGTCAATTTTGAAACAAAAAAAAAATAAGTTATTGTCTACACTATCTTATCAATTATTTACCTAAGAACTATTGATATCAACAATATCCCCTTCTACAAACTCACCAGTTTCCTTACCTATCTCATCAACTATTTCATCAGAAAACCACAATTCTATGTTGACCATACAGAACTCAAGGAAAAACTCAAGGAATACATTGACAACATCCTATCAGAACTACCATCCTCCCCAACCAAAATTCCACCTCAAATCAAAATCAAACTACTATGCAACCTTCTTATGAAAGACAAATCTCAACTTATCTCAACTCTATGCACACTCAGATCCTATTACAAATTTCAAAAACTTTCAGAAAACTACTTCAGAATCAACTTACCACTACCCAAAAACCCTAGTGAACTTCTGTCAAAATACAAAGAAATCTTTCCAATTAAAAAACACAGCGAGCTAAACAGACTCTCTGAATATAAAAATTATTTACGTGAAGAATACCAAATCTTCCCCAAGCTTCCTGAATTCTACTTTGAACTTCCACTCCAAAAAAACCACTTCCCTCAATATATCACTTACTCGAACCCAAATATTCAAGCTTCTTTCTTTTCAATCCCAGAGACAGTATAATAATCATTCAAGAATTAACTACACTACTTCACAAAACCTATTACTTCAAACTTCTCCCAAGTGACTTCTTTTTCATTAGGAAAAAACTTCCCTCATCCCCAGACAAAATTTTAAACTTAGAAATAAACATTTTTCTTCCTATAACAAATCCTACAGATATCCCTTCTCTTCTAAATCTCCTGTCAAAAAAATACTTCTTTTAAACACCCTTGCCAAAGGAGTGAATAAATATCTTAAAATAGAATAAGACAACAATGCAAACAGCTTCATCCAAATCACCTCTTCCAGAAGATTTCAATATCGTCAATGAAAAAGCCAACACAAACTATTCAATCACAAACAAAAAATTTCTTAGAGAAAATGTTATCAAAATACACCAATTCTACCAATTCTTCAAAATCCCAGATGAATGGATCCAAATTCAGCGAAAACCTCCTATCCCAAGTCTACCTGAACTAAAAAAATATTTGATTCAAAACAAAATCGAAATGGATATTCCCATAATCAATGACTTCAACTTTACCTCAAAAATCCACAAACTTAGAGAATACTTTGCCTTTCAAAGGCTCCCTAACGAATATATCATCCAAATTGAACTTCCTGAACTATCAACAAAATTTTTCAACTTTTTTCAACAATGATAACTACAAACAACTTGCTCAAAAATTTTTCAATCAAAAGAAACCTCAAAAAAATTACACACAAAAAAACCACAATTAACACAAACCAACAATCACTTGAAATTGGATCTCTCAATATGAGAAAACTCAATGATTATACAAAACTAAACTGTCTCTTACAATATATTAAAAACAACAACTATAATATCTTCGGCCTATCAGAAACCAAACTT
>CAJVPV010000979.1:0-17949 GCA_910591835.1 Acaulospora morrowiae
GCATATCTATCATATTACTTTTTATATTCTACTTTATTTTACTTTTATTTTTCTCATTATTTATATAGTTTATTTTTTATTTTAACACTATCATTCCAGGAAATTTTACAAATTCTTTTGATTTTTTAAGTATAAAAAATTAAAAATAAAAATAAAAGTAACTGTAACTAAAACTAATCAAATATACTATAAAATCTATAAGTAGAAAATCAATTATTTCTCTTTAGAAATCTTTGGACAGGCTTGTGGTCCCATCTTTCTGGCTCTTTGATTACTATAGATAATAAAGTATACATAATGTTGTTTGTTGTTATAGTTGTTGGTAGTGTATTAGTTGTTGTTATTGTTGTAATTATTGTTGTGATACAAAACTGGTTTGAGCTTATTTAAGTTTTGTTTTGATCTTTAAATGAAATCTGATTGGATGATTGAAGAGCGCTGATTATCTGAAAGAAATAAACTGATTTCAGTTTTTTGGGTAAAAAATTTTTGAAAATTGAAAATGGCACAACAGATATTATTATGAAAATATTGTATATAAGGATTGACTTGAAACAAACAGTAAACTCACTAACTCTGTTTAAGTATAGATTTTGAAAAGTATTTGGCTTAGTGAATATGATAGTAATGATATGTATGGTTTTTATGATAAAATAAGAATAAGGAGGGGTGCAAGAGAGCTGAAGAAAAGAGAACTGCCACAGGTCTTTCCTCATGCAACTGAAAGATAAGCAAGATTTTCAAACTTGAGTAGACTTCGACTAGAGGTCTTATTTCACTATACCAGTTGTCTTGAAAATTCTTGAGTTCCTAAGCTGGAGCTCACTTGTGATAAAGAGAGTAAAACATTTTTTTTTGCTTAAAATTACTATAAAAAGAAAATTTTTAACAAAGCAGACGCAATCAGAAGAGAGTTTTTTTTTTTTTAACTAAATTATTTATTGTTATTATACAGTATTTACTAGATTATATATACTAATTGATTTATGATATGTTGTATTTATACATATATAGTAATTTTTTCAATTTAAAATCATATTATTGTATTAATACTAATTGTAATAAAGATCTTTGAATTGTTCTGTTTATCTTTATTATTAATAAAATCTAAAAAAATTATATTAATCTTAAAATAAAATAATATTTATATTTTAAATAATTATAATTACTTTTCCATAATAGATTTCATTATTTGTTATATAATTATATAATTCTTTAAAGTTCAATTTAATCAATATATTACTAAACTATAAGGTGTTATAATATTTATTAGATGCCCAAAAAATTCCACCATTTTCTATTATAACTGTTTCAAATATTGTTAATATAAAATTATTTATTGAAATATTCAAAAAATTAAAGTATAATTTTAAAACACTTTCAAGATTTACAAATTCCTATTTATGATTTTCATTGTTTTTTAAAAGAATTTGAAATATTTTATTTATCAAATTATTTAAATTTTTTAATTCAAATTCCTATGGTTTATTTGAAAATGTAAATATTTTTGAAGTAATTGTTTGATCTTTATAGCTTTATAGGATTTTATTAATTATTATTATTATTTTTTTTTTATAAGTAAATATTATTATTTATTTATTTATATAATAATAGATATATATTATGAAAAAAACAATATCTCTTATATGTATTAGTACAACAAATTAAATGTTAACTTGCCTACAATAATCACTAAACTAATATTAAAAAGAAATTTTATAACAATATATCTTGTCAAGTGACTCTAAGCAGCTATGATTACCTACTTAATATTGGGTAAAAGAAAGTTAAAATAATCTGTAATTAATTTGGAAATGCATTTAGTGAAGTTGAATCCACTTTAAATATATGAGTTGGCTACTATAGTAGATATGTTTATAATAGTTAATGTTAATGTGAAGTTATTGTTAGGTAGTTTAGTTTTGGCTAGATTTTTAATGGTTTGTTTTGTTGTATTGCTATAAAGATTATTGTTTCATTTGATATTGATAAAAGAAAAAATGTTTACTGTGACACAACGAGGTATCCAAATTGATTTGTATAGATAAGCTAAGGTCTCAGTTAAAGTTTTGATCCAGTTGGAGAAGTTGGTTATGGAGAAGATATTGTCTATAATATCACATGTTAGCTCTGTTAACTGTCAAACATGTAAGATTGGTTTATAATTACCATCAAGATAGAGAATATTGTTGATAATAATAATAAGTTGGCTAATATTTTCTAATGTTAATGGGCATTTGAAGACATGTTAAATATTTTTGGTATGTAAACTACATCAGGGACAATATAGGTTGGGATATTGTTTTGGGTATAATTTGTGAAGATTTTCTCTTATAGAAAGAGTTTTTGAGAGCAATTTGATTTTGAAAGCAATGAGGTTACTGTATTTGTTAACTCTAGAGCTTTTTATTTTTTTGTTTGATTTGTTAATAATTTTGAGACCATGGGATTTGTGAGTATATTCAAATGTTTTAAAGACTGAGAAACTTTCATAAATTATATAGGTTTTGATAATACTTAAGATTTTTTTGTACTATCTAATGCTGTTTCCTAATTGTAGGTTGTTGATTAATAAACTTTTAGAAAAATGAACTAGTGAATTGGTCTATTGGAAAGTATTATCAAATCTTAAATTAAATTTAGGATTGGTATATTTATATTATATTGATTTGTCTTGTATTAGTTTGTTAATTTTCAGTAATATTGAGACAAAATTGGATTTTGTCATTCTTTTTGAATAATTAAAGACTTATTGAAGAATTTTTTTATTGTTTCTTATTTCTATAATACAGTTTGATAGGCACTAGTATAAAATATTTATTATTATATAAAGAAAATCTCTTAATAGATATTCTGGATTGACTGGTATAATTTTTATACTGTTTATGAAGGTTTTGTTCTGATAAAATTAAAAATGGTACTGTTGGCAAAAGTCAATTCTTTGAAATGCTGATATGAAAGGAGAGATAAAAAAGTTGTTAATAAATTGAAGAATATTTTTTCCTTGTTGTGATATAATGAACAGTTTACTGATTATATTGCATAATTGATGTTTGTTTGTATTGTTAGGATTCAAGACTATTTACAATAAAGATACTATAGGACTTGTAAATAACAATATACAAAAACCAGTCAAGTATGATTCTATTGAACAACTATTACACCTGAACAAAATGTTATTTGGATTAATAGAATAGTGTCTTCTTTTGAAGTTTGTCCTCTAATATATGCTGCAACTTCTCTTGTATATTTTGATGATATAGTTGGAATTGTGTAAGTACCAGAATAATGGACTGGGGTTTGGTACTGAACCATAAGTTCCAAAAAGATTGTTTGAATTGTTGAAATTTTTAAATCATTTGGGTTTAGGTTCACAGTATACTATTCCTGTATATGATATAAGTTAAAGCTATAAGAGCTTTCTTATACTGTTATATTTTAAAAGTTGATTAGTGAATTTGATGTTTAAGGCATTTGTTATGTTAATTGCTGTAGTTTTATTAGAAGATTATAAGTTTTTAAATAAAAGACCAATAGAGTTTTCTGCATTGTTAAGATGTGTTGAGCAATCATTTGAACAAAATTTAATTTTGAGATCTTTTGCAACCTTGACTGTGTATATGATCCAATTATCCTGATTAAACTTTTCTAAATTGCAGATCAGGCAAAATCAGATTTATTTATTTTTTTTGAATCAATTGCAAATCTTGAAGAATATATTTTCTAATTGCAGATATAAAGAGTTTGGATATTAGATTGCCAATCAGTAAGAATTTCTGCCTTTTATTAAAGAAAGTTATATTGAGACTGCTATGACTGATAAGAATTGTATTTGAATATCTGAATATAATTCTGTAAGCTGATTTGATAAGTTTGTTAATCTTGGATTGAAGTATATTGAGAGTAAATTTATTGAGATATGATAGGAATAGGAAGTATTCAAACTTGCTTATAATAACACAATCACAGATCTGTTGTTTAATCTTACCTTTCTAGTTGTATTTGGATAGTTCTTTCAGAATTGTGTCCATAGTTTAATTAAGAGCCTTTTTGTTGGACTTGAGTAAACTTCTGAGAGAAATAATTACTTCCAGATATTTAATGCTTTTATAAAACTTGAGTATTGAATTAGATGATTGTTAAATTGATTAAATTATTGAGATTCTGTTTAATCTTGATATTGAAGATTATTTTGATTTTGTCTTTGTTACAAGTAATATTATTTATTATAAAAAATTAGTTAGCTGTTAAAAGAAAATTTTTCATCAATTGTTTACTGTTAGCAATAAGGGCCAGGTCATCCATATATGTCAAGGCATTGGGAGTAATATAGCTTTGGATGAACTTGTGGCTGATTAATTTGAAGACAAAAGAGTTGTAAAATATTTTTCAAATAATAAAAAATAATATCTATCCTTGCTTTACTCTATTGTTTACTGTAAAGAATTCTGTTACCGTTGATAAAAACTTTTTTGTTGCTAAGAAGATTGATAATTAGGTTGGTGATAGTTATAGAACAGTTGATTCTTTTAAGAGATTTTTTAATAACTAGAATGGGTACTGAGTCAAAAGCTTTTTCTATGTTTAGTAATGTAAACCACTATGTTTAAAACAGAGTGAACTATTGTTAAGAGTTCTATTATGCTTTGATTTGAAAGGCCAGCAAAGTTAAGTTCTAATAAAATATTATCTGATTTAAGGACCTTAGTTAATCTTTTGTTAATTATATTAATAAAAACTTTTCTAATTGAATCAATAAAAGATATGGATCTTGTATTATTGAATTTGTGATTCCAAAGAAGCTTTTTAGAAATAAGAGTGATAATTGTTTGTTTCTATAATTTAGGAATAGATGCAAATGATAGAATCTAATTAAAGATGAGAGACATGTATTAAACTGTTTTCTTGTCCATTAGTTTGATAATATTATAATTAACTTCTAATTTTCCTAAAGTTTTGTTTTTGAGTAGTTTATTAATTGCATTTTGGATATTGTTTAATTGAGGGGTTGAATAACTTCATTATATATTTTTTGGTTAACTGATTTGATAGAGTATTCTTTATATCAGTTTGGAAATTGGTCTAAGTCAAAGTTTCTGCTTCGAAGGATATTTTGAAAATATTTGTTAATAATTTTTTATATAAGATCTGGATTGTTTTCTATTTGTTTTTTGTTATTGTGGATATTGTGAAAATCTAATTTTGGCTTTATTGAGCCAAGTGCCTTTTTAATGTAGTTTTTTGGTTTATTATAGAAATTTTCAATCATGTTTTCAAAGTTTAATTAGTATTCAATCAATAGTTCTGGTTGGGATTGTAAGAGAACTTCCTTGATTAGGAGTTTTTTGAGTTTTTGAAAACCTTTTAATGATAAATTGCTGTAACTGTTAGATGCTTCATATAAAATATCCAGTTTTTGAATAAGAGATAGTAATATTTAGTAGTTTTTAAGTTGTATTATGGCTTTGTTAATCCTTTTGATTTGTTTTTTGAGTTTTTTTTCTATATTAGTACAATAGTTCTTTTGTATTGAACTTGTTTAAACTTTTTTGATAAACTTGTTTAGTATATTTTTGCAAATGTTGTCAAAGTCTTTTCAGTTTGTTAATAAAAGGAGACTGGTTCATAAGTTCAGTTCATTTATGAATTCTGTTATGTTTTTTTTGGGATTTTTTTAATGTTGTATTTAAAAGTAGACTTGGTTTTTCTAAACTCAAAATAGTTGAGTTTAATTAAAATTATGTGATGGTCTATAGGAATTAGATTTCAGTCTTTCACTTTATACTAGATAACTTTGGTAGCAATGTCTCTAGAGACTTATGCTTAATCAATGCAGGAGGTACTGGTGGCAATAATATGTGTAAATACCTTGTCATCAAATTATTGACCAATTTTTATATAGTTGTTAAGATATTTATAAATGAATTGTTTGAGTAATAAGGTTAAAGCATTGATGGATGGGCTGTTTTTGGAATATAAGTTAAAGTCTTCTATTATTATGTAGTAAAGTTTGTAACAAATAACAAGTTTGATTACTTGATAGATTTGTTTGATAGCTGTTTTTCTTTTCTTTCTATTATGAGGAAGATATATGGTTGAAAGCAAAGTATTTGTTTTTTTTTTAAATTTCATAATAATAGATGAGTAGTATTCTGAAGTATTGCAGATATTGAATATGTGGAGGGTCAAATTCTTTCCAATAATTAGTAAAGTATTATTCTTTGTCATATTGATGAATTCTCTATAAAATTAGACATCTACTATTAATATTTTTAGGATAGAAGTTTTCTTTTTTAAGCTTGATTTCTGTATATAGAGTAATTGACCTTTTGCTTGTGACATTTGCAAGAATTTTTAGCTTGGCAGGGTTATTGAAGCCTATTGTATTAATAGTAGTAAGTGTGATAAGATTTTTTTATTGTTTATATTTGAGACGAGTTCTGGTTGGATAAAGAGATTGATAGTGAAATGCTGAGTTGTGTTATTATATATGATGGATAAGTTAAGATGTAATAATGTAAAAAAGTTGTAAGTGTAAAAGGAATCAGTGGTGGGGTTATTATTTATGGACATGAATAATTTAATATAGAAAGAGAGTAAGAGCAAACTTTAGTTCTAGAAGCATCTCTTTAATAATTAGGGATTTAGAAAATTTATTGAAAAAAAAGATTTTGTATAGTTTCATTATGTTAATTGAAAGAAGATTATTATTATATAGGGAAATATTGATTAAGAAGATATCTTTTTTTTTAAAAACTTGATTAATAATTGTAGAGTCATTTGATAATGATAGTAAAGAAGCCTGGAACCATTTATCAGGAATCTTTTGAAATTCATATATGTTGTGAAGTTTTTTGATTAATTGTTTTAATTTATTATCTCTTGAAATAAATTGGCCAAGATTAAATAATGAGTCTACTTCTTGAATATTTGCTAATAGTTTGGATTTATTTGTTTGAGAAATTGTTAGTAAAATCTACTGGGAGCCTAGAGAAAGTGAAAAGAAAAATTCTCTTTTGAAATAATTGATTAATAATTGAATATCATATTTGTTAATTGTGGGGATTTGTATATTTAGTAGTAAGAGATCATCTTGAATTGAATAAGAATTATATAATAATAGATTTTTTTGTTTGAAAAAATAGGATAGGTGATGCTTAAAGTAGTATTTGGTTTTAAGATTATGTACTACTAAATCTATATTGTATACTGTAGTATCTCATGAAAAATACTGTTCAAATTCAAGATCCAATTAATTAAGGTCAGGTGGTAGTGGGGATTTGGGAGGGAGAAGATCAAAATAAGATTGTGGAATCTTGGATAAAACTGTAAAAAATCTTTTGACCTTGCTTATTTTAAAGTCCAGATTTTTAAGATCACTTTCTTTTCTAATTGGAAAGTGATAAAAAAAATCTCTTAAAAGGTCTTTGGAGTTATTGGATAAAGAGAGTAGTATGGAGAAGTAGGTTTTTGAAAGAAGAAAAAATTTAAAGTAAAAGTACAGAAATCTGGTTACTTCTGCTATAGTATTTCTGTTAATAATAGAAATTCTAAATAAAACTTTGGCTTTGATTTAGGAAGAGACTTTCTCTGGAGTTGGAAAAAAATTTGGGAGAAGCTCTATAAATATCTCTTTGCATTTTTGTTGAATAGAGAAGTAATCTAGCTTTTTACTATCTTTGGGATGATAAAAAAAATTACAGTTATATTTCAAGATCTGAAAAAGCAGTCTGAATTTCAAATCACTGATTTTGATGTACTTATATTTAGGAGAAGTTTGATTTTGTATTTCATCAGAAAATTTTTTAGCAAAGATCTTCGAAGATCTTTAGATATAGATCTCCGGAGGACCTTCGTTATCATTAAAAGACTCCAGAGCAAAACTTAATATATTAAACTCTAGAGATCTTTGATTTATTTTAATAATAATAAAATATATTTATATTTACATATTATATTCTATTAATATTCAATTTTAAATATTTATTTGCTTTTAAAATTATTTATTATTACATAATTCTTGTTTACATTTATTTATTTGTTTAAGTCTTCGCTTATTTCTGAAGTCATTTTCTCTAATTCTCTATTTTCTAATAATTGTCCTAAATCATTCTTAGTATTTTTATCATCCTCCGGATTATCTTCTATAATAATAATTTGTTGTTCAGTTATTTCTTTATCTTCACTACTTGAATTTTCTTCTTCAAATCCAAGTTCTTTTTTAATTTTCTTCTAAAAATATTATTAGCAAAAATTTATATTACTTTGAAGACTTTTAAAACTCACTTTATTTTTTTTTACTTTGCTTTTAATTAACATTTTATTTATCAAAATACTTTCATTATTTGAATCAAGAACTGTTTAACATACTGCAATGGCAAATGCTACTTGTTCATTGGAAGTATCTCCCTTTGGCCAGACTTTTTTGAGAATACAGGCTATCATGTTTTGTATCTCTTCTCTTGAACATTTGTGAAGGTTTTCAAAGTACTCAGCAATCTTCTGAGATTGTTTCCAGGTCAAAATTTCAGTGACAGATGCATTCATATTTATTGTATCCAAAAACCCTTCGCCAAAAACTGAAAACATGATGTTACGAATTTTTGAAACCATAGTCTCACAAAGCGATCGATGCTGTTTCACAAGCTTTTAAAGCAATAAAGTATTAAATAATTGAAGAACTAAAGTTATTAATATTTATAAGAATTACTACTTGATGAATATGTTTTTCATAATATATTTTCTAGCATTTTCTTGTAAGGCCTTTGTAGAACTCTGAATGTTCTTGCTAAAAAAATTCCTTGGTTGTTCAGTGAAATTCTTCAGGGTTTGGATATATTTTTTCAAAAAATACTTGTCTTATGATACTATTAACCATGTGCTATTTAAATAAAATATAAGTTTTTGAAAATCTTTAAAGAAATTCAAAAATAAACCTTATCTTGATAAAATTATATTTGGTAATTAAATATTGATTTGCGTGAATTTCATTTTCTAGGCAGGTAACCTTATCCTCTATAATTTTTTGCTATTCTAACAATTGATCAATTTTCTTATATAAAGCTTTTAAAATTTTTGTTATAACTAAATGTCTCGCACTGTACAAGCACCTTCGTGGAACTCCATAATTCTTTCAATAGCTTTATTAGGAACTAAATATTGTTAGCATGTAAAAAGGTAATAGAAAATAATAAGGAAAAAGGTATAGTAAGTATATCAAGTATATCAAGTATAATAGGTATATCAGTAGGTATAAAGTGTATATTAAAAATAAGTATATAAGTAACAGAAGAAGGAACAAAAATAGGGGGAATTCCAGACAGGTACTATGCAACTCTGACATTCTCCTAGATTCTATTGTTGAACATTTATCCTATTATCTGATCCACACACACTACACTTGAGGAATTGCCACACAAGTAGCAACCCCCTTGATCCCAGATCTACCGATTGATCTGTAGTGCTACTTAACAGCTCGGACCAAATACACACATCTTTTTCAAGTAGAAGATGTGCTCCATTGTTACATGATGGGAGGTGCGCTCAAGCGACAGACTTGCCGGATTTTCACGCCAACAATATATAAGTTAATATTTATTTTAAATTATGACAAATTTTTAAATATACCCAAAGTTTTTTCAGATGTTCTCCATGCTGATGTGTCAAAAGAAGATTTGAAGAAATGTTCAAGGATCTTAATCATTTCTGAGATGTTTTCATTTCCAATTCAAGAGGAGTTGAGGGTTTTCATTTTGTAGCTGGCCTTTGGGTTTTCTAAGTACTTTTTGCCTTTTTAGAGGACTTCAAAGTACTTCCTTGATTTTTTCCTTTTCCCTTTTCAACAGAACCAGAAATAAGTTTTTGAAACATTTTACACATTTCTTGTTTTTTGTTTAACATTAAAGAAAAAGTGAGAACTTTAGAGATCTTATATAATACAAATTTCAAGAAATTATATTATATTATGACCATAAACTTTTCTTTATTACTTTTCGAAAATTACTTTATAAATTTAAATCATTAAGTCATTATACAAAAATGAAATCATTTTATTATTTTATTAACATAATTATTGTAACTTTTAAATTAAATTTTTGATTGGTCAAAATTAATTAATATTTTATTGGTTAATTTTACACATTTTTTAGATCCCTTTGAAAGTTTTTAAAATGAATTACAAATGTTAATTTTGTTAACACATCTTTTCAAGACATTCCTCTTATTTTAACTATGAATTCTAGTAACAAGTCTAATGAAGATTTAAATAAGTCAAAATTTCCTATTATTTTTAATAATATTAAAGATATATAGAGCAAAAATAATGAATATATATATATATATTTTTAGTAAATAAACATTATCACTTTATTTATCATAAAATTATTTGAAATTTATATATAGAGAAAGTGACAACATCTCTTATATAACTTGCTAAGCTAATAAGTTTAATGCTAGCTTGCCTACAGAAACTATTTATGCGACATGGAAAATAAATATTAAAACTAATATACATCCTAAATAATGCCAAGCAGCTATGAATACCTACTTAGGTTTATATATAAAACTATAAAAAATTGAAAATTGAAAAAAAAAGAAAATACTAAACAAAAACAAAAAAAAAAAATGTAAAAATACTAATTGTGAAGCTATAGATGCCACTAGGCATGCCACGTTGGTAGTTCCTTTTAACTGAAGTACTGTTGCATTTTCAGAAATGGCCAGGCTACTGTCCAAAGTGTACAATAGTATTGATGATATATCTTTTTGATAGATGATTAGTCATAGTGATAGTATTGTTGTTGTGATAATGTAAATTGTGATTGGTTTGTTTGTTGGTGAAATGATTTTGTTTTGATTGTTATTTCTATAAAAGATTTTGTTTATGTCAATCAAAGTGTAGTGTTTTGGTTGTACAGATTTGTTTGGAAAATTGATAGTGTTTGATTAGTTGAGTTTGGAATATTTATCAATTAACAGGAGTAAACTGATTGCGGTTTTTTGATATAAAATTTTTTGAGTGAGATTTTTTGGTTTTTGGTGGCACAGCAAAATATGCTAGACAATAGTGAGAAGTAAATATTGAATATATTACTGGTGCTTCAAGTCAACAATATAAACAATTTTGATGTGAAGTCTGGTTTTTTGAGATAAAAGGAAGTCCTCCAAACAAGAAGTATGGTTATTTAAAAAGATTTGTGTATTGAAAAGAAAAGAAAATGGAAAGAATTCCAAGAAAGATTTAACTGTCACAGGCCTTCTTTCATGCAATTCAAAAAAAAAGCAAGATCCCCAAATTTGCTTTTCTCTGGCCAGAGATTCCATCCCGATGCACCAGTATACTTCTTTAATTTCCTTGAGACTCTTGTAGTAAAAAAAGAGAAAGTGTGAAGGACTTTTGGATATTGAAAGGCAAAAAAAATATTTGTTTCTTTAATTTTGAAGAAAAATTACTATAAAAGGAAATTTTTAAGAAAAAAGTTGTATATGAGAAAGAGTTTTTTTTTTAGTAATGAATATTTATTAAATAATTATTTATTTTAATATAATTATTATTACTTCGAAGATTTTTAAATTTTTTGAAATAAAAATTTCTAAAGTTTTTTATTTTAAAAACTTTTATATTAAAAATTTTTAAAAACATTTGAAGATTTTCAAAGATTTTTCCAAAAATTTTCAAAAAATTTTTTTGGGTAAAGATCTTTGAAAATCTCCATCAAAAAAATTTCCTAATATTAATCTCACAGTTAAACTAGGAGATGTTATTTTTCTTTTTGTAATTTGATTAGAAACTGAATTTTAAAACTTCATATTCCTTTTAATAAGTATTCTTAAGGTCTTCAAGCTTATTAAAAGTGAAAAAGCTTCTGTCTTTGACTTTATTTTGATAAAGATTTTTAAGCAAGGTTTTTTTGCCTAACTGGTTTTTTGGAAGTATTAACTATATTAAGGATTGGTTTAACTAATTCCTTGAAGTTGTTTCTGATAAAAAAGAATTTGAAGGCCTAGCAGATAATTACATCATGTTTACTAGCAAAGTCTAATAAGAAAGACTGTCTGTTTTATCTGAATTAATATTTGAAGTATTGTACTCTTCAATGTCTATAGACAGGAGCAGTTGGTCTTCTTCATATCTGAGTAGTCTGGCTTTTGCCATTTTTATTCTCTTTTTGTATAGTATTTCTTTACCATACTTGTTTTTGATTATAGGATTTTTGATAATATTTGGTTGTTTAACTGTTGCTAATAAGATTAGAAATATGGGTCTTAAAGTAAAGTTTGTACTGAAATATGGAGTAGCAGTAACTATGATATTGGAAAAGTTGGTTGAATCCTTCAACTGACTTAGGACAGGAATATATGTTGAGTAGGTATTCATAGCTGCTCGATGTCATCTGACAAGATATATTGTTCTAAACTTTCTTTTCAATATTAGTCATATGGTTATTGTAGGCAAGCTAGCATTTAACTCATTGTACCAACACATGAGAGGTGTTGTTTCTTTCATGATGTATACCATGCTATATACAAATCAAATAAAGAAATAATGTTTACTTACAAAAAAAAAAAATTAAAAAAAAATAAATTCAAATATTAAATTTAAAAATATATTAAAAAACAAATATTAAAATATAAAATAAAATTTATTAGATATAATATTAAAATTAATATTTTTTTTAATATTGAATTATTTCATTATAAATCATTTCATAGAATATTGATAGTATTCTAGATTAACAAGCAAGTCATAATTCAATTAAATGTTGGCAATTTATATATTACATAGAATTTCTATATATATATATGGATATATATATATATTTTTTAACAACTAGTATATATCTTGTTTATTGAATATTGTATTAAGTGCTCTTACATTTTGTAACAAAGTTGGACTCTATCTATTCCCTAAACTACCTAAGATAGCAAGCTATCTACTGTTTAGCTTGTTGTCCTTCATGTCTTTTATATTATTAATGCCAGAGCCCTAATAGCATAGGTGGAGAACTAACTTGCCAGAATATACACCTCTAAGTTTCCATCTGCTATCTGATAAATAGAAACTTAGAAAACTATCTGAATATAGTCAGCCAGAAACTAGTTATATCCCATTGGCTCTAACTAGATCTAAAAAAATTTTTAGAAAAGTAAAAATAGGGTATGTGTGTATATTTACATGTGAGTATCTATAATAATCTATAGAAAACCTCTTAAAACCTGTAGAACATATTTGTGAAACTACAAAGAGGAAAAAACTACTTATTGTTCTAAAAAAAAAACCCATTTGTATGCTATTGTAATTTCTATATTAATTTGTAATTGGCCCATACTCCTTACACCTTCTTGTTAATCTTTATCTAGTCTAAAAAATCTTCAATTAGGATTGACCATTTGCTTCCTATTTTGAGTAGAGTGCTACCATTGCTATCCATTATGGTTAGATGAAGTTCAGTCGCAAGATATCCAACTCCAAACCAAACAAAGAATTGGATACTGCGCTATAAGTAAAGTTCATAAAGAAGAGTAGAGAATATTGATTTTTATTTCCATTCATGATTATGTGTTTTGCCATGTTAACATTGTTGTTATGCTTTGTTAGCCTGTATTTTCTAGCTGTATGAGAAATACCATCTGACTTTTTGTCATTAAGGAGCCAACACTAATCTCAATGATACTTTCAGTTTGCCATCCAAGGCAACTTGTTTGAGGATAAAGAGAGCTGTTTTCGGCCTTACAGCTTCTTTACCAGCAAGAACTATATCTCTAGAAAGAGTACAGTGTGGTACTGCTAACCAGTGTATTTGTGAGTTCTTTAATAGAAGTTTTTCTCTCAAAAAAAAGAAAACTTTCTAAAAAAGAAATTTTTAAGGAATGTATGGTAAACAGGAAAGATTTTTTTTTTTGGTGTGTATATATGGATATACTGTATATACATATGTGAATTTATATATATATATTAAATAATACTTTTATATTTCTTTGTTCTTTATTGATTAAAAATTCAATATTTTTGACAAAGCAATACTGCTTTAGAGCAGTAGCAGCAGAGTATATATATATTTATTTAAATAAGCTAGTTTTATTTTTTTGCAATAAAAATTACTTATATTTTATTAATACAATTACTTCAACATATCTATACTTACTTCTATTTCTGCTTCTATCTCTACCTATATTTCAAGTGCTACAACTGCAGTTGCAAAAGGAAATAAATTTGAGATGATAATTTTTAAATACTTACAAGTATGGGTATTGAATGTCAGAGATAGGGATCACAACAGATCAAATTGGATCAGATTTTAACTAAATTCGATTTAATTTGTTTTTAGATATACAATTCGAATTCGAATTCGAATTAGATATAATATAGCTTAATTCGATTCAAATCTGGTTCGAATCCAATTTTACTTGATTCAATTCATATTTGATTCAATTTGATTTGATTCGATTATTTTGTCAATAGTAATTTTTATTATAACATATTTACTTTAATTTAATTTAAAAGGTTATTAATTGAAAATTTTTTATTTTTAAATATAAATTAAAATTACTGTCTTATTCATGATTGGTTATTGTCTTGTATATTTATATATGTCCTAGTATCATTTTTTTTATTATTTTTTTTTATCAAATTTTCAAGAGCTTGCAAAGCATAGGAATCTGTTAATAATTGATTATATTAGTAATCAATATAATATTTTTCTTCTTTTTCTTCCCTTCATTTTTTTACAGCTGTTATTGTTTTTTTAACTAAATTTTGTGACAGTTTACAAGTTATATCCTTTATCAGCAAGATTGTAGTGCCATGCAATTCATCTTCTGACCAATAGTAAAAAGTATTTTCTAAAAAAATATTAAAAATTAAAATTTGCAATACTTTAAATTTTTAAAAATTTAATCTTTTTTTAAAAAATATTTGTCATTTCTACTTTAATTTCCCATTTGACTAAATAAAAATTACCACTATCAAAATCCCCTTCCTGACAATCAAATTCATCACTATTTGCAGGTCATATTCCTCTCAAACAAGTTGCTGCAATCATATGTTCTAAAAATTTAGTATCGATATATGCAAATTTACTATATCTTCAGGCTATATAGGCTTCACAAAGACCTAAAGGGTGATTTAAATAATTTTTTTTGCCATTGCAAAAAATTGTAATTCCTTTATCAACAGCACCATACTGGTTACCATTCAATTGGAAAAGGTCAAATTCTTTAATTTTTTTTTTGGATACTTGAAGTTATATTCTTGGAAAATATATTTATAGCATAATTAAAAAGAAAGCTATTTATCACTACAACATTTTCTTTTTGCAAATATTGTCTTTCAGATTCTCACAATTCAACAGGTATGTTGTGAACATGTGTAAAAATTCCACTTTCTTTTGTAGAAAGGTATTTGCAAGTATTTACATGTTAATAAAATTGAAAAAATCAAAAATAAATTTATTTAATACAACATACACTGCTGCTATTAAAACACCTTGGTTCAGTTTTTTTATTTCAGATAATCGGACAACTTGTTATCATAAAACAAACATGTTGGCAATTGTGTTTCTTATAAGCTCAAGTATATCAGATCCAATTCAGTTTTGGCATATAGCAAGTATTACTTTGTTTAAGGTTTTGTCACAAATTATTATTTCTTCATTTTTTTTTATTATTCTTATAAAACAGGAAGCAACATCAATTGCAGGTATATGGGAAGGCAGGAGGTTTTTTTTCTCATAAACCTACTTTCCTTTTGTTTATTTTTCATTGTAATCAGGAACAGGATTTAAAAATATTGTTTTTATTGCATGTACTTTGTCAAGATATTTTTAAGTTAAGAGGTTTTCTTTAACCTACAATATAATATAATTAAATTAATACAGGTTTGGAAAAAGCATGTAAAATTTAGACTTATAAAATTTTTATAAATTTTTTTTTGTTTTTTTTTGTTTTGGCAATGTCAACTTTCAAAGTATCAGCAGTAGTTTTTATGTCATCTTCACAACAATTGAGGAACCTCAAGAAATTTCTTTACCAATTTTTCTATTTTTTATTTTATTGTTAATATATTTAAAAATATATATAGAAACTTTTAATATATATATTTACATTTTGATAAGAATCAATAGTAGGGTCAGAAATGGCTAAGCAAATACTCAATAAATTGTGAATAGGGTCATTTAAAAAGAAAAATATTTTATTGATTATCGATTTTTTGTGATATAAGAAAATGCAAGGCAACAATAAAGATTTCTAATAATAAATGAAAAAAACAATTTAATATGTATATATACAACCTTGTTACATGAAATATAAATAATTGACAGCCATATTATAAAAAATTTTTGACAAGATCAGAAATTCTTTCCTGTACACAACTTTTTTTTTAAAAAATTTCCTTTTTTAGTAATTATCTTTTAAAATTAAAGAAACAAATATTTTTTTTGCCTTTTAACTTTTCAAAGTCCTTCATATATCCTTTACCTTTACTACAAGAACCTCAAGAAAATTAAAGAAGTACACTGGTGCATCAGGATAGGACCTCTGGCCAAAGAAAAACAAGTTTGGAGCTCTTGCTTTTTCTTTAGATTGTATAAGGAAAGGCCCGTGACAGTTACTTTTTCATAAATCTTTCTTGGAGTTCTTTTCATTTTCACTTCTTACAAATGCACATTTCTTATTAAATAACCATATTCTTTTTTTGGAGATCTTCTTTGCAAACAAAAAAACCAAACCATATATTAAAAATGTTTATATTGTTGATTTGGAGGATTAGTAATATATTCATTGTTTACTTTTTACTATTACCCAGTATAATTTGCTGCACCACAAAAACCATCAAACTTTTTTTCAAAAAAATTTTTACAAAAAAACTGCAATCAGTTTACTCCCGTCAATTGATCAACATCTCAAAACCAACCAATCAAACACTACCAATTATTTAAACAAAACTGTATTACTGAAAATCTTACACTGATCAATATAAACAAAACCTTTTTCAGCAATAACCATCAAACCAAAATCACATTACCAATAAGCAAATCAATTATATTATCAACAAATAAACTAATTACTTATCATATCAACAAAACAACAATATAATTATCACAACAAATCGACTATCAAAGAAATATTTCATCAATACTACTATATACTTTGAACAGTAGCCTGGCCATTTGTGATAAATATATATACACTGTATTTCAGTTAAATAGAACTACTAGTGTGGCGCACTTATTAAGAGCATCCTTAGCTTTATAATTAATTTTTTTGTATTTATTTTTTTGCTTAGTATTTTATTTTCTTTTTACTTTTTATAGTCTTTTTATATATAAATCTGAGTAAGTATTCATAGCTGCTCAGCACTATCTTTAACAATGTATTGATTTTAATATTTATTTTCCTTTGCAACTTAGATAGTTTATCATAGGCAAGCTAGCATTTAACTCACTGATCAACTTGTTATGTGAAAGATGTTGTTACTTTTTTTATATATAAATTTTTTAATTTTACAATTATAATAAAGCAACAATGTTTATCTACTTAAAAAATAAATAAATAAATAATTGACAGTCCTGTATATATCAATACTTGTTTATTGACTGCACTGCTTGTAGCAGCTAGACTTTTACAGTCAAAGCATAGGAAACATGCATGTAAACATAGCAATTAACAAAAATTTCAATTACTAGTCCAGGATTTTTCACTGAAGGCAACATCAAAACATTGATAGCTGTAAACAGCATTTTAACAGCTAGGATTCTGATTAGTTTTAGTACTAATTTTTATATAAAAATATTGAACTGAAAATTTTAATACTGTACCGATCAGTTTTGATACTATACCAATCGATATCAGTATTTACTGAAATTTATATTTACAGTATATTAAATAAAATTACAATTTTTATTTTATTATATTATTGAAATAAAACAATATATATAAATATATTTAATG
>CAJVPV010000980.1:0-17942 GCA_910591835.1 Acaulospora morrowiae
GTGCTGGAGGATTGTTTTGTAAAGAAATGTTCTTAAAATTACCAAAAAAGGCAATTTTTAAGAACTGATGGTTTTACAGGAAAGAGTTTTTTTTTTAATTTCTTATAATATTTATTATTTTAAAAAATTTTAAAATATATTATATATTATAAAAATTATAAAAATGTTTAAATGTTTTTTTAAATAAAGATTTTAAAGATTTTTTTTAAAAAATTTTTTTAAACCATTTTAAAAACCTTTAACTATATTATATTAAATTTGATAATTTTGTATAAAAAATTTTAACATTTTTTTAGTTTTTTAAATTAACAATTAATTAATTAATTAAAAATAGATATTAAAAAATAATATAAAAATTCAAATATATTATTATAATTAAAATATAATAAATTAATTATTTTGAATTGTTTTATATTATAAGAAAATAAATTAATTATTTTGAATTGTTTTATATTATAAGAATAGATATAATTATTTTTTAAATATTTATATAAATATGGATTTAATCAAGTTGTTAAAATAATAATATTCATATATTAATATATATTTTAAAATAATATATACTGTATATATATTAATAATTTTAAATTTATATAAAAAAAAACATTGTTTTTCAACTTTAAATTTTTATTGTACAATAAAATTATTAATCAAATAATAACCAAACATTAATTTTATAAATATTTTTGTGATATACTGTAAGTAGATAAATTAATCTTTTTGTTTTTCTAAAAAAAATAATTTGGCCTTTTGATACTTGAGTTTAAAAACAATTTTTGAATCTTGAATGATATCATAAAAACTTACTTGATTTTAAATATTTCTAATTATTTAGCTTTAAATAATAACATTTTTATTTCTTTTAAACTTGATGTTTTTTTTAATAGGTGATTTTTTTGATTGAAAATTTCATTAAATAACAATTTAATCTTTTTTCTGACTAAAAACAGAATTCAAAATATGCTGTATTAATAAAAGCAACAATGAAAAAAATATTGATCACCACAGTAATGAAGGATCACAGGAAAAATCAATTACTCAATGAGATAACTTCATATGTCATTTCGAGCAATACCCCTTGCTTTATGATTAATCGACTGGTTGAATTTATTAAAAAGCTCAACAGTGCAGTCTTTCGGAAAATAATTACATCCTGTATATTTGATTTATGCAATTTTTTTCCTTAAGGTTGAATTAGCTAGCCATTTATGCATTCTTTTTTTAGAAAACCCTTCCTTGTGCCATTGATGCGCCCTCCCCTTCAACAAATTCTTGTTCTTTGTTCCTTTAAAGGTACCTTTCATTCTTGCATATTCATCGTTTCGCGCATTGATAGTCTTGTGTGAATCAAGATAACCACCCTAATCACATTCAACGCATTTGAAACCAAACTTCCAATTACGACGCATGATGTTACCTTGTTACTTTCATAAATGCTAGATTCATGGTCAATGACTGAAAGAACCTTTTCTTCAAAATAATAATGATTGATTCATCCATTGTTTCTTATGGGAACTTATGGAAAACATTAAGAAAAACGCTTATCATCATATAAAGACTGTTTATGGTAGTGTTTATTAGATCATGCATAATTATACAAAACAAGTTGCGCTAAACTCTTTTTATTTGCTGTAACATGCAATAAAATTTATCATATTCAGAACGGTTTCATTTTATTATTACAAGGTCAAACTTGTTTTTCACATCAATACATTTTGCTTAAAATTATCGCATAACATTTCTGCACCAAATATTTTCACCATTTTATGAGTTCTCGTGGTTTAACTCAAATATTTATGCCCGCTCGTCTGATGACAATTCGATACGGTGCATCGCATTACCTCTGGAAGTTGATTGTTACGTAATGTTCATGTCCATAACTAACAAAATATTAAATTACCGATTAACGTTAAATTAACACATCAGCAGTTTGGTGAAGGTGGTGCTACATATGGGAACTCGTAAACCATATACAGTATATAACGAAGAATAAATTACACAACGATCATTGGTCACCTTTTTTGACCAATACTCGTTATCTTGAATCGATCGCTCAATAACTTGATACGAAACGAGTTTCCATCACATAACAACAGCTAACAGGCCCAATACATAATGATGGATGAGTGAAGAGATCAGACGTGGATTCTATGTGCAACAAGAATGTATGCAAGATGTACAGTATATACGCATTCGTACACATGAGAGCACATCAATTTAAGTCACGTGAAAATTTGTCTTACAAGATCTCGATATTGTATGCACATGGTAATGTGGTGCCTTTTTCATTCTCATTATTAATTTCACGTGTTTCATGGGACAACTTACAATTAGTCCGCGGAATTTCAGTTTCAGCCCACCGAACATCCATTTCCAGAATTATAAAAGAAATTCTAGCGCATATGTAAATAATAGCACTCAAAAATGATACGGGTTTCTTTAATTATCGGTTGCGGACAAACAAGTGTCATGATTTTGAATTACAAGAAATTTGTAAGCGAGACACCCATTATTAGATTCGGACTTGTACAAGTCGATTGAAATACGTAAGACCAATTTGTGGTTTTCTAAATATAAAGAATGTAAGATACTCCTTAAGGTAGGGTGGTGTTTTCACAACCATCACTGCCGGAGCGCAAGTTGCATAACCGGTAAAATCAAATTATGAGATCATTGATATAATTCACTTAAATGTGATATGTGATTACGTAGTCTACGTCTTGTTTACGTACATATTTACATGCCATCAAACGCATTCGATATGTGCGATATGTGCGTACACGTATGCTTGTCTAATTTCGAATAACACTTACTTCTTTTTCAGTGTCAGGTGCACCCGTGCACAGCAATAATAGCGTCAAGGGATCGGCCCATCCGATTTAGTTATTTGATTATCGCAACCATTATTTATTTATATGTTCATTCATCTGCCTAAAAAAAGTTGTTTTAAAAAAAAAGCACACACACATATCGCACGAAACATAGTTCAAGATTGAAATTACAAAATATTACTTGAATGGCCGCTAATTAGTATTCATTTCTTGTATATCATGTATAAGCAATCGCTCGCGTACATCATATATACCAACAGGATGAACCAACTCGCATTACACAGTGCAAGCGCAAAGCATTTCTTAATAGGCGCAATAAACACAACCATCATTCCTAAGTGAGATCACGATAAACTCTAATTTTTATGTACGCAATAGTGAACCAAATTTATCTTCCTTTTATGGTCCGGTAAATCAAATTTAGCCTTGAGTGCGTAATATCCGAATTATTGCTAATACTTACTTGTAAAATATTTATATATTCTATTTACATATAATTTCCTCATAAGTTATATTTTTTTTATCGTAAATGTGTGTGTAGCGTACTTTATTTAATACACGATTGAATCATTGACGACGGCATTATATGACGCTTTATTTTATTATCATTATTTTCCAATTTCTCCTTTTGCTTCTCAACCTCGTTCTCCTTCACAACTTTCAATGTTAGCAGATAATCGTCTAGATATCTTAAGAAAAATTAGATAATACTTGGAGGGAAATTCACTAAAACCAAAAAAGAAAACGTTAAATATAGGCTGGAACAGGATCATTAATGTCCGGACACAATAATAATCATAATTATATTATAATTAGAGTTACTTCTCGTTATTGTAAGCAATCGGTCTTTATAATAGATATCGCAAGAAAAAGAATCTAACGAAAAACTCACGCGCGTTGACGCCACGGAGTCAAGAAAAGGATTCTTTCTACACAAGAAAAAAGACATTCTTCCTTTTCACATAAAGAGAACATTTCCACACACACACACACGTAAATACGTTGAAACTACCATTTTATGTTTCCTTTATATTATGAGAAAAATAAACTGGTCAGAGCAAGTGTCTTCACCTGGACTTGTTTCTGTGTTATTATATTCCTACTATTTGATCTTTTTCTTTATAGTAATACTATCTCATGGTCCTCAATTGTTGTTAGCTCAAAGATCACTCACCACCACCACCACCAGTACAAGTCAAAGCTCACCTACTTTAGCACCTGCTTCCCCAAATAGTACAATAATAACTTCTTCATCTCACAGAGAAGATGGTTTCCCGGACGGATTTCAGGTGATTGCGGATACCACCTATGATGATGGAACCATATTACTAAGGATTCGACCGAACACCAATAGGACTTGTGAATCAGAGCCACTATACCTAAGAATAATCACCACCGACGGAGCCATATTGTCGTTAAATATCAGCAGTGCTCAGTTGTCTCTGGGTAACTCGAGTTTTTGTTCGGCAGAGCCGGAAACAAGTTTCAGTTTGAATCCGTATTTATATGGGGATGCGGCAAACAACAACTTGGCGAGCTCCGGTTATTACACAGACAACATCAAGATATTTGCCATCGCTAGGAATTACATTCTGTTGAATTATCTATGCAGAGATCCTTCGCAAAGTCTTTTTTGTTGGATGGTGTTGGATTGGACGGGGAATGTGTTAAAACGGTAGGCATCATTTGCATTTCGGGGTGTGGTGCAGATATACTATTCCACGGGAAAAATTCAATTCTTCATTTATCATCTAACTTTATTCAATTGGCAAAAGTGACATGCCCATAGGAGGGAACTGTGATGCCTTGAGCGTCGTGCAAAACATTAATTCTCAATCGGGATTCTTGTGGGTATGTTATATGAACTCGACCAGTCAACTGAATTGGACGAAGGTCAGTTATCCGTAAGTACAAATGTTCTCAGAATGAACCGGTTATTTTTCCTTTCGATTCTTTTTTTATTTTTTGTAAATATTTTTATTGATTTTTTACTAGCTTTTCTTTTTTCTTAAAAAAAAAAAAATCCTGTGGGCGCATTTTATTTCACTCTTCGGAATAATCACAAACGGATGATAACTTCTCAATAACAATATTTGGCGCAATTTTTATTTAATATTTGTCATCCGACAAAAACAGTGACACCACGGGTGACATCTCAGTAATAAATTCCGGGACAATATACAACATCCAAAAATTCAGTCCCAACTTTACCTCCATCTTCCCTACGGAAGATGGTGGCTACGGTGTTGTGACAGCACAATACACCTCCGTCGACAATTCCACCGGCATCGCTAGATATTACCCTCCTTGGACTGCGTTTGTAAACTTCATTCCCCCGGGCACCGGGAACGAAACAAAGGGTCCCTTTCAAATCTTTCAGCAAACCAATCAAATCCTCGTCTCGTTAAACGTGTTCCGGTGTACAATCTCGTTTGCGTCATTTGGATATAATTGCATCATGTACCAGATCCCGCTGAATTCGAGTTCGAGTTTTTTGAGTTTGGAATTTCTGAAGAGCGGCGCGGTAATTAACACGACTACGATTGATGTGAACACAAATAACCTAACAGATCTGGTTGTGTGGGATGCTAAAACTTTGTTCGAGGGAGGATACTTGATAATGACCGAGAGAAATCATACGGTCGACGGAAAGGTGTACGCGAACAATGGAGACTTTTATAGTGATTGGGAGATGCCCACAAGCTTTAATTATACGCGACACGTGGGGGTATTTCCGAACAACACCATCTGGGCGATTGCCCTGGGGAATGATAATCGCACGTGGACTTACGTCTCGAATTATGGATTTTCGAATTACAGAGATGGTATGGAGGATTGGAATTTTTTTAATAATTTGAAAATATCGCGAAAGTCACGTTCTCATCCATTGCGATCTCTTTCTCTATATGTTAATAGTTCCGGATCCGGGAGGCTACGGTAATACCTTTGTCCTCTCTACCACCCCGCAAAAAGCCGCCACCATTTCGGGAAGGGAAACTACAAAACTCAGCATAAACTTCAAAAACCCGGTCGGCCTAACAAGTGACGGAAATGTCTCTATATGGCAACTAAATAGCTCTTCATCACTAACGTACTCAACATCTACCACAACATCATCATTGTATTTCCTGAACTTGAATTCCGCAGACTCACTTTTGGGACTCCTATCTAACTCATCTTCATCATTGTCCCCTTATCTCGCGTACGAAACCTCATCATCTGTTGCCGCTATCTTACGGCAAACCTTTTCTGGAACAAATTCACAGTTTGTGCGCCTAATTAATGGAAACACCACGGTGGAGTTTGACGCATTGGAAAGTACATTTAATCAGAAGGGAGCGGTGTATTTTGTGACCATGGATAGCGGGTTCGTGGAGGACAGCACATTCGTGCAACCATTGTTGGGGTTGAGACCGTTGGCTTGGAATTTCACTACAAGTAGGTGTGACTTCTGGGAATTGGAAGAGAGGAAAAGGGCGAAGGTTTTAGAGATAGGCATGAAATACGGTTATAAACTTTCTAATATTTCTGAACTTCTTTAGATTCCGATGATCCAGATACGAACTCTGGTAAATGCTTTTTTGATTTTTTCGCCATCCTCTTTCCTACTTAAGTTTTACCATCATACTCATCACTGCTCGTATAATTTCAAGGTTCCCTAAACGCAATAATCCGTCTAACGCCTACAGGCACATCCTATTACACCTCATTATCAAAGGAGAATAGAACAAATTTTATCGATCAATTGTCCAAAGAAATATCATCAATAGTTCCGTGTTCATCCTCCCGATTGCACGTGAACAGACATTATCAGTTCGACAGAAGCGTTGATAAATCACAAATTTTGATGAGAGTCAGTGTGGACGCCGTCTCCTCGACAAACACGGGCTCGAGCTTGACAACTTTGGCAGGTATCACCGGAGAGCGAAGTTCTTCAAGAGTAATTCGTGATCTAGACGTCTTGATTCGGAATCGGGACGTTACCATGATGTCACAGAAACCGTTCACAAGTTTTCTGGATCCGAATTATGGATGCCAGGTTTTACGTATGTGTTTGGAAACGGAAGAGCAGTTACTTAAGTAGTCCACGGGGAGATATTTTTATACTAACGACGACTTTTGTATATGATCCATAGCTAACTTATGGCTGAGATACCGATGGATATTATTTGGAGTGTCTTTTGGATTATTGATATTACTCATCATATTTTTAATATCTCGAAGCTTGCACAAGGAGGTGATCATTGATTCTAAAACTCAATTTTTTAACAATATCCAGCTCACAATTGTTAATCTTTGATTTGTTTGTTTACACGCATTCTATCGCAGGGGAGAAGTTTCGTGATATTCACATTTACACTGATAATTGTGGATTTCGTGATGGATATATTGTTTTTAATATTTCACGGTCATGATTTAAACTGGTTGTTCGATGTTAGGTGAGCACTCCTTCGCGCGCGCGCTACAAATCACGTCTCCTCTTACGCATTATTTAATTTACGCGTTACCATATTAATTTCTCGTTTTTCTCTCTCTCATTATCAGCATCTCATTTTTAATAATTCCCATTGGCATAAACATCATCTTCACTTTCATAATAATAACCCACGAGACCGCTGAAAATAACGGATTCAGCGCATGGTGGTTCAAAAATCCAAAGGTTGCGTTGATATTCACATTTCTTTCGAGCGCGGACGCGGAGTCTTTAGACGTTATGTCGTCGGAAAGTGCAGAAGTATCGGGACTGAGCGCTCCATTCTCTGCCCGTGGATTGAAGAATATTATCATGCTTAATTTCTTCAGTATTCTAATTGAAGACTTGCCACAACTAGTTATTCTGGTAGGTTGAATTTGTTACCCAATGGTGTTTTGAAGTATCACATACTCTCCTTTTCACAAAAAATGTGATTTCATAGATATTATATCAGGCATACACGATCGTCCCGGCCATAATACCGATATTAACATTATCCTCATGTAGTATAGTAATACCACTCAAAATAGTGAGTTTAATTTATTTATTGGCCCAGTACAAACATCAGAAATCCGAGGCAAAAATACTACCATCCGAAGATGTTCGATCAAATGTTAAGGACAAACGCCGCGAATCGTCCAGTGGTGAAGGAACGTATGACCCTATACTATTTCCAATAAAAAATCCAATCAACGAACCAAAAATTGATCTGGGTACAGAGGGAGACTTAAAACCTATATCCGAACTAGGTGGCAGTTCGGTAACACCCCTAAGAAAACCCTATGAATCCAAGCTAATAGAACGGTTTGATGCTCCCGAAGAACAACCGCCACCATCACCACCCAAGAAATCGCTGTCGTTTAGGCTGGGATTGTTTGGTAGTAGGTCAAAGAAAAATCAAGGTGGAAGTGATAAAGGAAAATCGCGAGTGACAATGCCGAAGTCTCCCAAGGATGATGATTATGATCAAAGTGGAGAAGAGAATGGCGATGGAGATGATGAAAATGGCAATGAAAATGAGGATAGTAATGATGGTTAGGGAAATGACAGCGAATGTAATTAAAAGTAATATTTACTGTAGACTTAATATTTTTGGTTTGGTGTTTATAAAATAATGTCAAAATTTGGGGTAATTAATCTAAAGGAAAACCAGTGTTAATACCATTTCACCAACATAAATAGCATTTTCTTCTTTTTTTTTTTTGTATTTTTAGCAAAGTTTTTTTAATGTATATTTTATACATCAAAAAATTTCAAACCTTATCTTAAAACTCTATGCTCCGCACCATATTCCATCTTTTTCTAATCAAAAAAAAAAATCATTTGCACCCGAACACAATGCATAATAAAATAATTCATTCTCGTTTCTTTAAATATCACGATACGACCGATTTTCGCGTATTGAAGATCTATATTACGTAAGCGATGTACATTACATCATATACAACGTATTTTGACGAGCAACCAATTTTTGGTAGTCCTACCAACTCCAGAAATGTTACGGCTCACATTACCAAAAACTACTCAACAATTTCTCACCTCATACAACATAACATTATTCGGATGTATCCGCGATCCAAAAAATTCACTCATTTCAAGATTTAATTTAAAGAAAAATGAACGGATAAGCGTCAGAAGTTATATACCACGTACGGGGTTCCGGATTAATATTGAAAGAAGACGTGTAAAACCTTCAGTTTTAAAGCCAATTTTATTCACACTTTTCGCCTCGGGTGCATCATTTGTCGCGGCCCTCACTTGTTTCGAACATCGACGAAGAAAGATTCGACGCGAATACTTGCAAAAAAGTTTGTTTGGTGGATATGTCGGATATAGTGAAGACCAGTCGAATAGTTCTGAATGGTACAAAATTGTTTCGCAGCAATTCGAAACCCTCAAAAGATCAAAGATATACCAAGAGATCGAAGGAAATTGGAATCTCGTGAGAAATAAATGGT
This sequence comes from Acaulospora morrowiae, assembly GCA_910591835.1. Lineage (NCBI taxonomy): Eukaryota > Fungi > Glomeromycota > Glomeromycetes > Diversisporales > Acaulosporaceae > Acaulospora > Acaulospora morrowiae. The sequence continues at coordinate 9,264 of CAJVPV010000980.1, forward strand.
ACTCGATGGATGATGGTAAAAAGATCTTGGCCGCTTTGATTGGTGTCAACGCTGTGGTGTTTGGAATGTGGCAAGTTGTCTCTTTGCAACCTTTGATGAATAAATATTTCGTCCATCATCCACTCTCTGGCCGAGTGATCACCTTATTCACGTCGATGTTTAGTCATCAGCAATTTTGGCATTTTGGAATGAATATGATGGCGTTGTACAGTTTTGGGGATATCATCTATCATCTTTTTGGGAGAGAACAATTTTTGGCATTTTACGTTACCTCAGGGATAGTTTCATCATGTGTGAGCCATGTTGCTTCGCTGACATTTATGAACTGGAAAAACATAGCACCATCGTTAGGAGCATCAGGGGCCATTTATGCTTGTCTTAGCGTTGTGGCCGTGGAATATCCAAACATGTCAGTGGCTTTGATCTTTTTACCTTTCCTACCCATAAAGATTAGCTATGCCCTTTCTGCATTGGTGGCATTTGATTTGTTTGGCATTTTTTCTGGAATGAGGATGTTTGATCATTTCGTAAGTTCATTACGCGTTATATATACTGTATATACGTATATGTATTGGCAAAGATCTAACAAATGTTTTTAAATTTATTAGGCTCATCTGTCCGGTGCAATATTTGGTATTGTGTATAATAAATTTGGGAAGGAGCAATACTGGAAGATTGCCGAGGCCTTGAAACAACATTAATTTATTACGATTTGGTTTAATATAATATTTTCGGATCCTTTTTTTTTTTTATTAATTTAAAGTATTGTTTTTTTTGCGACCCTAACCAAAACTGTAATCGACATATGACCAAAATAAAATCATATTGTACATTGTTTTTTATCCATTTGTAATCTAATCATATGTACTTATTATTAAATACAAGTAATATGTACACAATATGTGAGGACATTAAATTTTCTAATTAATTTTAAAGATTAGTAAAGATTATAATAATTTATAGATTATCATAATTGAATGTGATTTTTGAGGTTTTGGTTTTTTTATAATGTGCTTATGATGTGAAAAAAATAATCATTAAAAAATATAAATAGACAAAAAATAATAAACATAATTTTTTATTGATTTGATCTCTAAATATTTTAAAACAATTAAAAAAATATATAGATATAAAATATATATTTGTTTCAAAGAAATATTTTTTTGATAAATATTGTTTATGCCAATTCATATAAATCTGGTATGATTTGTCTTTTTGAAATTTTAGGAAATATCCTTTAAATTTTTTAAATTAATTTTCTTTTTAAAGACAACAAGATTTAATGCTTAAACAAACAAAAAAAAACAAAAAAATTTTTAAAAAATAATTTAAAAAAAAAATAATTTTATTTAATTACTTAATATCATGACAATTATTATTGGATTTTAGGTTTTATTTTAATATAATTAATTATTTATTAAATTAGATATAACAGTTTTTTAAATAACAGCTATATTAAAAATAAAAAATAATAGAAATAATAATAATAATAATAATAATAATAATAATAATAAATTATTTTAAATAAATAATCAAAAAATTTTGATTTTCATTCATCCATATATTCATTTATTTTTGATTAGATGTAAATAATGGATATGCTGATTACTGGTGATTAGATTTTATTATTAAGAAAAAAAAGACTCAATTTTTAATTTTTCTAACATGATATCATGAATCTGGTTTAATTAAAATAACAAATCTAGTGATTTAAAAAAAAAATGCTGGTGATAATGGATTTTATAGAGAATTACAGTATGTTAGATAACAATAACAATGAAGAAATTAGACGATTACGAACAATTGTTGTTTTCTGTTGTCACTTTTTATTGTACTTTGTCATATTGGAAATTAATATACTCGGGTGTGATATGAAAATAATTTCAAATCGTCCATCTCATCATTGATTTTAATATAACTTTTTTAATGAAGAAATCATTTTTGAAATAAACGTGCAACCATAAACTAAACGAGAAGCAGGTAAATAGGGTTTATATAATGGACAGAGTTTAATCGCATTGTTATTTTATATTGAGAACAGGTGTGATTTTTTGCAATAACGCCACCATCTGTAAATGCTTTTACTCCCTTGAATAGAGTTTTTCTGTCGACAAATGGCATGTCAATATCCCTGATGTCCGGTAATCCACCAATATCATCGATAGTCAGAATTTTTGGTGCACAAAATTGTCCTAGCTATTTATGCGTGAAATTCGAAGATGCATCAATGGTTTATGTAAGATAGCCTCGTGTCATGTTTGATAGGAACTTAATTGCATCTCATTTTCCAAATGATTTTATTCATATTGCGACTTCTTTCATGCTCGGCGTCACAAGATATCTTTACACCCGTTCTACGGTTAGAAAATCATTTATCAACGGCGATCAAGTGAGCAGGGACGGTTACATCTTAAGGAGACCATTGTACTGCAGAATATTCCGCATTTACAACGAAGTTCATTGAGAAATATTCGAATAAACATAATGGAATTTTTTTTTTTATCCCTTGAATAACTGATGTGCACGGTCAAATGAACGTGTCTTCTTCTGCTGACAAACGAACATCTATGCTCCTTTTTACACTTCTTACTCACTTCAAGTGGTATAGTAAGAAAATGAGATGCATTGCAAAATAAGTACGCAGAAATGCGTGCATCAAATTTTTAAAACCTAACCTCATTTATGGCATGTATACGGAATATATTCGCCGTAAATCCTATTTCGAGAATGAGGCAAAGTAAATGAAAATTAATAATATGGAAATGACGAGCGTTCAGGCATTGTACTTAAATTCACCTATTTTTACGCCATCCTCCATTATCTTTCCTTTTGTCAGTTTCTCGTCATTCTGCCACCCCTTCCTTATCCTAATTCCTTTTTATATCTACTAAATAATTACCAACAATGGCAATCCCAAGTTCCAACCAATGTTCGGAACAAACCAACTCCCGTGCGTCATCTCTACCTCATCCACATCAAAAATCACAAAAAACGCTTAGAAAATCTCGATCGACAAGTTCACTAACTCGTAAACTAAACCCCAGCCTGAGTTCTCAACTCTTTTTCCCATATACAGTAAACCATGTTAATGACGTCAAACATAAAGGAAATAGGCTTATCGAAACCAATCATCATATAGATAGCGATAGAATATCAATTTCAGTCACCAAGAGAGAGGTTAAGCGCCATCATTCGAGACGTCATACTGTTGATTATACAAGTAACGAATTAAACTTGGAAAAACGAAACACGAACCCTCCTGAGAATGTTCGATGCTGTAACTTGTCAGTGGTGAAAGAACTAAATGTATTATCTGGAAGTAATTACATGCTCGTAAAATGTGATAAGCATCCTGAGGTCAAAACACCGAAAGAGAAATGGTGGCATGTCAAGAAGATGAACAAGAAAAATAAAATGAAGAAGGTCATCTGCGGTATTGGTGGGTCTTCAGAAACAGTTACCGTGAAAAGAAAGGATGGTAAAAAGGTAAGAACAAAGCTTTGTCAGATTTTTCAAGATCTTTATCAAGAAATCTTATTAAATATTCCACTTTCTTTCGTCCAGTTTGTGGTTAAATGTGTAGATAAGGTAGGCATTTCTATATGCAAATTTTATGTGATTATGTTTTTTCTATTTATTAATTTAATTTGCTAATATCATATGAAAAGAAAAAACTCCTAAAAGATGAATATTACAAGAACGCCCACTCAGGGACTTGTGATTGTAAAAATTGTCAAGATCCTACAACCACCTCCACATCACACTCGATATCTTCATTAATAAGGGGTAAATTTCTAAGGAAAAAATCTGTCGCATCCGACACTCTCATCATCACTTCCGCTGCACAAAAAATTAGTCAAATTAGATTTAATTCTTCACCCGCGCTCGCCTCCATCATGGAAGATGCTCCCCCCCCAAAATATGTTAATGTTAGATAATGTCTTGACACATTCGCCCCGCAATTCCTTGTCTTTATCGTTGACCTGTCCTTCCACGCACCTCGATCATCTCTCATCTCCGTCTTCAACAATTATTGAGGATAAAATTCCGTTAGAATTGCTGCTGCTGACAGCAAATAGCACGGAGCTTCCAGAATTCGTAACATATTTTTCTAACGATGACTATTATTATTATGTTACAAAAATGCACGGGGTTAAGCAGAGAAAATGGAAGAAGCCAAGAAGTTGGCGTTGTAAAAAGTATTTTGACGTTTTTTGGGATGATTACATTAGTAAAAATGTGAAATGTGTTGAATAATACATTTTACTTTTACTTTCTAAAAAAAATCTTTGATTTTTTCTTGTAATATACGGCTCGCGTGGTGCTTTTTTTTGATTTCCGCTTAACTCATCATTCTTATCTTTCTTTAATAATTACATAAAAACCAGACCTTAATAAAGTATTTAAAAAAAAAAATTCTAGAATCCATTCAATATCATTCTTTCGAAATATCTATGAAATAGTTGAAAAATAAAAAGTTTAAGAAGTTTAGAATAAATAATCCCTAATTCATTAAGCAGTAGAAATTAATTTAAATTAACCTATTTTTTATATACAGTACATGTATAAAATATAACGAAAACAAATAATTTGATAATAAAAATGTTAAAAGAAATGTATGCCAATTAAAAAAAATAACGATCCCTTAAAATTATCATGACTAATTAGAAATGGTTAATATATGTTAGAGCCTTTTTTTTTTATTAATAATGAAATTAATTTTCTTAATGTAATTATCTTATCAAATAAAACAGAAAATAAAAAATTAATAAAAACTATTTTATTATTCAATTATAACTTTTTTTATTAATAGTTTTTTCTTTTTAATTATAGTATAAAAATTTTTTAAAAAAATATAAATTTGATTTTTTTTTAATTAGAATTTTAAAACTAATAATTTTAACTATTTTTATTTTTAATTCTTTAAAAAGATAAAAACAAAAAAACAAAATGTTTATACTTTAATAAATTGAAAAAAAAATAGGTAATGACTTATATTTTATTTATAATAGATATAGATAATAATATTCTTGCAGATTCAAAAAAAGATAATAATAAAATTAAAGACTTCATATTGTGATTTTTATTTTTCTAACTTTATATACAATATATAATATTTTGTTTATTTATATTTAATCTCTTAAGACAAAATAGAAATTTACAATAAATTACTTGATATTTTGATTAAATATTAAAATAAATATGAAAAATCAAAAAAAAATTATATAAGTTGATATGTTTTTATAGTATATTAGATCTTTTTAATAAATATATATCTAGGAAAAATAAAAAAAGCTCTTAATATTGATTAATTTAAATGGCTTAAAAAAATTACTTCAAAAAAAAATTTAAACCAAACTTTAAATTTATATAATATATTAAGCAATTTATTAAAAACATATATATTAGAGTTGCAATTTTAACTATTATATGCAAGTTATATGTTTTTAAAAAAATTTAATCCTTATTTTTATAAAGTATAACAAATATTAATTCATTTTAGGTATTTTTTAAAATTAATATTTACATAATTTTTATTTTATTATTTATTTTTTATAAATGGTTTTATTCTAATTAAATCTTCAAAAAAAATTAAATATAAGAACTCCAATTTAGAAAAAACTTTTTTTAATAATATAATAATATACAATATATTTTGAATTAACTATTTATTTATTTATTTATTTTTTTTTAAAAGTTAAACGGCATTAGATGCAAATTCTTTATTGATAACAATGTATTCATTACATCACGCATCCTTTGTAATACATGACTACAACTAAACGCTAGCCTATCAACTTTTATTCATCTGGTACCCGGAAGCCTGTCACTTGATGACTTTTCCTCGTGATACCAGGGGGCTATAGGGGGTAGAAATCCTATCGCTAGTTTTAAACTACCTAACCTATAGGGCTTATGCTTATGAGGGGCTTATACTGTTAATTATCTTATATAGATTACCTTTCACATCACACTTCTCTCAATCCATCACATGAGCAGAGGGGAACCTTCGACGCAAGCACATACTCCCTAGTGAATGCTCCGGTTTTGACCGCTGGTTGGACACTACCAAATCTAGGAGCCATTTTGGCCAAGTGGGGCGTGACTCCTTAAGGATCTACGTAAATGTGGATTATAATTGCAATTTTTTTTTGACACACTTTATATTTTAATATAAGAAAAAAATTTTAATTAAAATTTATTAATTATTTAGAATCACAAATTAAATACAATACTATAAATGAAACAAATTTAGATTCTCAAACTTTTTCTGAAGAATCTAATGAACTATCTCAAATGAATACATATAATTATTCCAATATTACTTATATTATTCATCATCATCATCATTATACATCATTGCCTCAATAATTTACTTTCATAGTTATCTCTGGAATGTATATTTCCTTATTTTCGGAAGTGTATATCGTATTGTATTAAATTGCATTTATAATTATGTATAAATTTACAATAAACAAATAAATAAAAGTTACATATTATATGAATTCTAAAAAAAAAAATTGGTTTATTTGTTATATAATTTTAAATAAAAAAATTTTTCATGTGTGATTTTTAAACTTTCTAAATTTATTTTTATTGCTATATGATTTTTAAGATACTAATATCTACTAGTATACCGTGATATAGCATATATACAGTAGCATAATCAATAGTAACTACCGGATAATTACACATATTGCGTTATATTTACGTAATAAATATTATTATAGTACCTAATATTTAAGCCTAGGAATATTTGAATGTTAAGAATCCAAAGATATACAGCATATGCTTTCAATCTATAATTTATGTACCGTAACTCTATCATAAGGGTTATTACGGATAATACTCTAAAGGCATATACCATATTGTTAATCAATATCGATATCAAGTAGTTTGCTATCTATATATACGATCAGTGTTAATATACAGTAATATGATAAAATCAAACAACAAAATCAAAAAAGTAATATACACATCATTTACCGTGAAAATGCGATTTGATATTAGGAACAAATTCACTTGTATAGATTGCTTTTGTGTATGTTTGTACGTGAGAATTTTCCATCTTTTCTGATATTTTATCAAACTCGGATAATTCTGTTAAAATTTTTTTCGTATTTCTCCATTCAGCCAAAGTTTTGCAAATTTCTTCGGCAAGTGGGCGATTTTTCGGATTTCCATCCCAACATCTTTTCATAAGATCTATGTAACGCTGAGGTGTACCTTCAATAATAGTTGGTCGGAAGCCATTGTATACTTGAATTTGAAATTGAACTCGAGATTCTTGGTTAAAAGGAACAGCTTTTCCAGAAGAAACTTCCCACATAATAATACCAAATGAGTAAATATCTGATGCTATGGTATATGGATTGCCACAAAAAACTTCAGGTGCTATGTACGGCAAAACCCCACAAACCCCATCAGATTCTGTATCAGTCGACATTGAAAGACCCAAATCTACAATAGATGCATTGTCTAAATCGCGCAGCAGTATATTACCGCTATGTAAATCTCGGTGAATAAGATTTTGTGAATGAATTAATTGAAGATCTTGAGTAATACTAAGTAACAATTTTAACTTATCTTCCCAATCAGTTTGTGTTACTAAGTAAAGGTTATCACGCAAAGAACCCATCGACACATATTCCATGACAAGAATGAAATCTTTAGAAGCGTCATCTCTGGAAACTCAATAGCATTTTAAAAATTTAAGGTTTTGATAACCAACATCGCAATATGCCTTTAGCTTAATTCAAGAAAAGAGTAAGAAAAATTTAAAACCAATAACTTATTAAATAATTTAATAGAAATACCTCTTTTATAAGTTTTTTATGACTATTTCTTGATCCATGAAGTAGTTTAAGTGCAACACTCCTAGCAAACCAGCGCGCAAAAAATACTGTCGCAAATCCCCCTTGTCCTATTTTTTCAATGTCTACAAATTGGTTGTAAGGAATCCAAGGTAACGAATATTTGCTATCGGCAAGCATCTTCTTAATCTCATCATCGGTATCAAAATTTTCCAGCATCGATTTATTCTTAACTAAATGAATAGAATTTTAGATTCTGAATAATAGGATAACCAATATATAGTAGTCTTACTATAATTACCTAATAATTGATTTCTTTCCCTAATTTACATATTATTGTTAATTTATAGCAAACCTTAATGATAAATTAAAATAATTTACTTGCATTTGATACCAATACGTAGCCATTTGTAAGTTCCGTGCAACTCCAATTCCGTCTCTGTAAGATTCAGCAACCACAAACATTCCATTCTCATTACCCATCTCGGCTGATTTTTTCTGATATTTGAATGCATTATATTCATCCTTTTCAACTCCGATTCCATTTTCATAACAAAAACCAACAAAAAGTACGCCATCAGAATCACCCATTTCGGCTGATTTTTGATAATATTCGAATGCCTTACGTTCATCCTTTTCAACTCCAATTCCATAGAAATAACAATTGCCAACATTACATGTTCCCAATGCATTACCCATCTCTGCTGATTTTTGATAATATTCGAATGCCTTATGTTCATCCTTTTCAACTCCAAATCCTTTATTATAACAATTGCCAACATTACATATTCCCAATGCATTACCCATCTCTGCTGATTTTTGATAATATTCGAATGCCTTATGTTCATCCTTTTCAACTCCAAAT